>JZKD02S0323732.1:0-19469 GCA_000966675.3 Picea glauca | reverse complement strand
GTTATCCATCAAACAAACTTGGGTCCATTACCCAAACCTGGGGTCTCCAACTTCTCATGGCCATAACTCTCTAACCGTGAGGAGTTATGTGACGTTCCACATACCACCGGAATTGGAATGACGCGAAATATCCATCTAGGATATTTTACCTGACAAATTCATTTTCCTTCATCTCATTATTCCACAATTAAGCATGGGTTCTCTTACTCTGCAAAGCGTCTTCCCGTGAGGGCTTTCACCATAAGGGGACCACTTTGGAGTCCATCCATCTTTACTTCTTATCAACCATGACAAGACAATAATGAGTCATCTTTACATCAAACAATATTGGGTCCATTACCCAAACCTTTTTTATGTGGGACTTTCTTCAAGGGTTGACATCAATGACAACCAACCTTAATCAACAACAATTGCATCCATGACAAGGTGCATCTCACCCTCTTCAGAGACACCCACAGGTAAGACTTACATTTCCCTATCATCATTTCACCCCTTTCCCAAACATCCCCCACACCATATCATGTAGTTACATGACCTATATTGGTATTCACATGGAAACACCCCACACCTAAGGAAAATTATCCCAATAGGATGTCCTAGAACCCTCTCCAAACCTGGCTTGTAGATTAGCATAACATCTTTAAGCATGTGTCTGGGAAAAGGGGGGTAGTATGCACATGTTTGGGTAACTTGATTATTAGATGTGATTGACATTGCTATGATCCATGTGACTTAGAAGCCCATGGAGGGAATACTTGTTGTTCTTATAGGACCATGCTCGACGGATAGCTACATATGGGGACATGATTAGCTCGGACCTCCATAGGGATAAAATCCCACCAGATGAATGTTGAGACCCCAGCCAGGGGAAGACATATACCATAGGATTGAACTGAAGAGAGAGGAGGACGTTCCACCAAAGACACCTTAGCAGGCCTGGAACCAGGGGGTCTTTCCTTTCCCCTGAACGTTGGCCTTGGGAGGCCCATGACATCATCCTTGTGACCCTTGACATCACCCAACGTTAGATGGACATGATGGAAGCAGTTATGTGCCAAGTGGCATGTGTGGCATCATCTGAAGGCATTGGAAGGCCTAACATTTTTATCCTAGATGCCAATGTCTCACTTATGAGGCCCAACATCACCCTAGAAGGGCATGACGTCAAATCTTTTGCACATTTTAGGGTTTAATTTGTCAATTTTATGTAAAAAAAATGGATTTTTGATGTAACTAGCCATGTCGGCCTTTTTTTACCTAATTTGTAATTAAAGGTCATTTGAATTCTATAAATAAAGGAAACGCCCCATGTATTTTTTCATCATATTTCACTCACACATGTGTGAGGTCTGAAATTTGGCCTCTTTAAGGCTTATTGGCTGAAATTAAGTGGTGCACAACTCTTGGAGGAGGCTTCTTTTGGTGATTTTTGGCATTTTCATTGTGGAAAGTCTTCAACTAGGGCATGTTACTAGATTATTCTTGGTGAATGTAAGTAAAAATCTGCAATTCTTCTTTCTTTGAATGATTATGGTATATTTTACTTTCCATTTACTAAGGTTATGAAATTGCTAGTGTGAAACCATAGGAGAATAAGCATATGTTATTGTTCTTCTCTCAATAGCTATCCACCTACTTGATTTTGCTAGAATACACCTCCATTGAAGTATGTTCTAGAGCCCTACCTTTGTAGCACTCTAACACCATTGTTTCGTTAAGCTTTTATTTATCCCAATCTTGAGCTAAAGAAGAAGGAAAACTGCTAGGGCCTAGGGTTACCTACTTCCAAGTAGTCGTTTTCCTTCTAGGGTTTGATGATTGAGGCCTTGGGTTACCAACACCTCAACCATCCTCCCTCTTGTCTTAGTTCACATATTATCATTTGTTTCCTTCAATATTGTTGTTGCAAAAGTGACTCCATTAACCCTAAAGGCACTAGTTTATACCTTACATTTGATTGATTGATGAAAACAACCCTCAAACCATCTACCTCAAGATCTTTGCTAACCATTCCTAACCTTAGATTAGACTAAATTACTAACATTCTTGTTGTTGTTACAAAAGTAAGCTACATCCATATATTACAGAAGTAAAATCTCCTAAAAGCAAGTGTTAAAGTTGATTTTACATTGCCTTCTTTGCTTTTGACAAATGCTAGCATATTTCCAATTCTAGGTTATCATTTTGGGTCATTATTGAAGCTTGTTTAAGGCATAATTGTGAAGCTATCATTATATATACATTGTTGTTATATAAAAAAAATCGCTTCATCTTGTATATCAACTTATTGATTTTATTGAAAGTCTAAGGTTTTACGAAGCACTAATATCAATTGTTACTTGCAAATAGTGTTTTATTGTTGTCTTGTTTTGGGTAGGTACACTTAAGAAAATATTTGATTTATCTTATTAAACCTTGGGGACTTTTTTATTAGTGTGACTTGTGAGAGGGGAAGAACTTTTCTCGATACTATTACCTTTGCCTTCTCAAACCCTTAGGTCATCGGGGATGTCTCCCCTGGGATTTCACCCCTAAAGAGAAAGAGGTGTCTTATTTAGGTGACAGTGATAGGGAAACCTCTTGTAACGCCAATTTATTGTTCATTTTCGTTTGGATTTTGGGCAAGTACAAATTATGCAATAATAGGTGCATTTGTTAGGCCAAAGGGCATGACCAGCCATTCGAAGAGACCTTCTTTAGATTTGAAAGTTTTCTTCCATACATCAGTCGATTCGATAGGAACCTGGTGGTAGATAGACTTCAGGTCAATCTTGTTGAAGAACTTGGCCCCCTTGAGTTGGTCAATAAGGTCATCAATTCGGGAAATTGGGTACTGTTTCTTGACTATAATTTTTTTTAATGCTCTGTAATCAGTGCAGAGTCGTCAGGTCTCGTCTTTAGTCTACACCAGTACAATCAATCTTTTTCAAGGGGAGGAGTTGGGTCTGATGTGCCCCTTTTGAAGCAACACTTGGATCTGATGCTTGATTTCGTCATTTTCCATCAACGAGCGATGATAAACTGGCCCATTAGGCAAAGGTGCATCGGGGGTTAGATCAATTGGATTCTTAACTTGGCAATGCGTCGGTACCTCAGTGGGTGAGGAGAATATGTCTCTGTACTCTTGCACGATTCCTTACACTTGATTTTGCTGCAAATAGAGTCTCTTTGTAGAGGTAACAAATGTGGCAGCGACCTTCTACTTACTTTGGGCATGGATCACAAAAAATATGAACTTCCCGGTCTATGAGATGACCTTACTACATTGCTTAGTAGAGATTAAAGAAATAGCGGTAGGTGACGCTACCTCTGGTATCATGTACAATTGTCTATCCAAAGTAATAATAACATTGCGGGGTCTAGACTCATACATAGCATGTCGCTTCCACAAATATGGTTTTCCTAACAGAACATCACAAAATTCAAAGGGAGCAATATCACACAATACCTCATCTTTTAAGGGCTTGATGTCGTAGGGAAGATGACATTGTTGGCTGACGCGGAGATCTCATCCTTGGTGAAGCCAGGAAATGGTGTAGGACTACGGGTGTGGTGTCATCGGTAGGTCCATCCACTTGACGATATATGTTGAGATCAGGTTCTTTTGACTACCGCTATCGACAATAAAATGAAGCGGAGCTCCCTTTACCCACATTTGTGATTGAAAGAGGTGTTCCTCTTCCTTTGGTTCTTTTGGTTCACTTTTCTGGACTTTGGTGGTAGCGAAAGTGGCATTGGGTTCGACATCAATAATTTGCTTCCCTCCTTCTGGATTTGATTCAAAGTCAAAATCTGCCTCTAACTCGGAATCTTTCAACCCGACCACTAGTGACTTCTTGGAGTGGCATTCTTCGATGTTGTGCTAAGGGATTTTATGGTATTCAAACCACTTTTTTGTGTCCTCCTTCAAATTCTCATTACCCTTCTTGTGTTGAATCTTGGACTGTTTGTCCTGAGACTAACCATCTTTTCGTTGTCCTTTGTTTTGTGGGTTGGGGCCGCCTTTTCCCTGCTTCATTTGTGAGGAGTTTGTAGATCCAAACTCTCGCCTCTTCTGCTTAAATCTTTGCTCGATCTTGACATCATATCTATAAGTCGTAGCCAATGATGCAATGTCTAGAAACTCCATTTTTGTTTGAATGTATCTATGTAGACAACTACGGTATTTGAGCACCATATGTCGTTCACAGTCTTTGATACCCAATTTGGTGTGCAAGGTATGGAAAATATTGGTGAAATCTGGTACATTTTGGTCCCTTTCCTGACACAGCATGGTCCATATTGTGTACTGGTCCTCATAGCTTCCAACAGGCTAGTATTGTTCTTTCATGGCATCCTTGAAGGAATCCCATGTGGAGAAAACTGCAAATATTGCGGATTACTCTACGATCCTTTGCTTAGAGTAAGTATCCCACCAGTCCTTAACATGGGGGACGGCTTTGAGGAGTTCAAAAGTAATATTCTCCCTATCGAAAAAATTATGGACCGAAAAATGCCCTTCGAGCAGATTTAACCATTTATCTATAGCATCTGCATCTATCGGTCCTTCAAATAATGGAATATCAAAATTTACTTGTACCTTGAAGGGGGTTTCATGGTCGCTTGATGAAGATACGTCTCCTTTAGGTAGTCGTCAAAGGATCAGTGCAAATTTGTCCATCATTTCATTCTTTTGTCACACAAGGGCTTCCTCGAGCAACAGTTTAAAAGGATCTTGTGATGCATTATCTTTCTTCGCGTCCCCCATGAGGTGTTGTTGGACTCGGTGTGATCGATCTTACAAAGGCTCGACTAGTTCAAGTCCCAACTTCTTGTACCCAAATCTTGTCGGGGACATGCACAAAGAAAAATAAATGAAGAGTAGACCACTCTGATACCACTGATCTGGATTTATGATCGAAATGAATTAAATAATAAACTGCATACAATAACATGGAGATACGGAGAAAAACAACAAGTATCCAGTGAACAATAACTTCTATTGAATAAATAAAATAGGTTGAAACTGTAAAATTGCAGAACTAAAAACAACTTGCTCGAATGGTGGTAGCTATCTCTAAGAAGAGATGTGGGTGCTACATGCATCCGTCTGAGAAGAATCATTACAATGAGGCTCCAGAGGCCCTTTTAATATTACTCGTGAATTCCAAAACCCTATACATCCAAAAACCTAACCCTAGGAGATGAAACGCCAAAAGTTATGTGGGCCCTGATGGGTAAGTTGGTACCTCAACTTCCTGGGGTCATAACTTTTGCATACGAACTCCGTTTTAGGTGCATGATAGCTCGTTGTAAATATAGTTTCGATAACTACACATTATGTCGTCAAAACTTACTCCATATATAGTTTGACTCTGGTAAACCAAAAAACATTGTTTGGGGCCACAAAACGGCCCTAGAAGTATAGAAGGATGTACTGACATAAAATATTCCAAAATAAGTCAGTTGGATTAGGTGGATAGACACCAATCTCCACCTGGTAGCTATGTAGGGATTTAGACAGCCCTGAAAGTGTAGAACCCACAATTACAAAGAATTATAGAAGAAGGTGTTGAACTAAAACTGTCAAAAGGAGTCAGTTGGAATAGGTGGGTGGCCACTAATATCCACCTGGATCATAGAACCATAGTCTTCATCCTTACTAGTAACAATCAATAGTAATTAAAATATCTCAACCACAATATTTCTACACTAATGAAAATGCATTCACCTCTCATAGCGTATTAGGCTATTGAGTCACCTCATCTACAAAGAACCATAATTCCACTATACGATCTTTCTCAGACCCGCTCCTACCTATAGATGATCACAAACTCTCGTAAGGCCTTCCATAGGCTTGTGCCACATGTACAAGAATATCACAATAGGATATACGCTACAGGGATTTACGCATTCAAGCAATAGAATTAAAATACATACATTCATGCCAATAACACAATAAGATAAAACCCTACAGCATTTCACACATGCACACGAATTGAATCTACAAAACCCTAATCCTTTTATTCATGTTCATATAGAATAGATTACATGGGCTCCATGGTCATACATGAGCTTACAGTTCATTGGGTTGTCAGTCCAAAGTCCATGGCAACCTCAACCCTCTCACTCTCACTCCTCATACAAACTTTCTACCTCTTTTGCAAGCTCTATTATCTCCTCCTCGCCCAGCTTCTTGACGGTGTGTTTATTCTCCTTCCGCAATTGTTCGTCTTCAGTTTCCCTATGGACTCTTCATGCCCATTCATCTTCCAATTCATATTTTCCCTTTCCCCAACAACTCTTGACCTACATGTCACCTTCTATCTCCCACACATGATAGTGCACTTCCTTGAACATGTCTACTCATACTTATGTGATGGCTTCTCTTCTCTTCTCACACACTTTTCCTCTGTAACAACATGTCATCCAAGAAATGTGTCCATGCCTCCATCCTGTAGCAGCACCCCATCTGATGCACTGCCACAATCTACAGCATTCATTCAATCTATAGCACTCTATAGCATTTTTATTACTTCTTGCAATATGTCACATTATGTGTCCATTTATTTCCTACAAGACCAATCATTGTTGTAGCAACATTATCACATACTACAACTACCTTCGTCTTGTCATCCTTAGATGGTCATGATGCTCCTGCATCACTTTTGAAGCCTCTATAATGTTTGAACTTTGAGAAGGTCTTAAATTATTTGAGTCTTCCCCAGAGTTCCCCCTTTGAAGGTCCCAAAGCTTTCGAGAAAGTTTCAGAATTCTCTCAAAGAAAAGGTTGAGAAAAGGGCAAAAGGATTGAGCGAGGTTTCCAAGAATAAAATTTAAATTCTCTTGAAAATATCAAGGAGGTTTGAAATGCACCTTTAGCGTGAACTTTTGAAAAGGTTCAAAATGGGAGTTTGGAAATGGCTCAAGGGTGTTTGAACTCTTAATAAAGTTTTGAGAAGGCTTGAGAGCCTTTCATTTGTTGAGTTTGATATTTTTCAAGTGAAATTGGATTTTGAAAAATACAACCTTCATTCAAACAATAGCAAGCTTCACTGAATAATAATAATAAAGTATTCAAAAGTTTATTTAATCACTTGAAATCATTCACATTATTGAAACATTTGAAAGGTTGTGGACATTTAAAATCATTTGAGAGATTATTAACCATTTAAAACACTTTAACCTTTTACAGATTCAAACTAAATTGAGAGTTACGATCTTTGAAGTTATAATTCTTCAAACCCATGAAGGACTTACCTTTTGAACAAGAGTAGTTGCGGAGCAACAAGTTCCTGCTAAGAAGGCAGAGGGACTTGCTGTTCCGATATCCGTAGACGCTGGTTTATTTTCTATTCGAATATGGGAGACAAATCGCACGATTATAGTTACGATCTCGATCTATTGGCATCATGTGCACCAACCTCCTTCCTGCCCTCGATCAATTAGAAACTCTTAGGAGGAGACTACCTCAGTTAAACAAAGCTAAACGGGACGGAATCTTGTTCCTATAAAGCTGTTGGACGGAAGGAGTGGACAGGGGGAGGTGTAGTACCCATTCCACGCCAACTCTCGCTAACACTCTTAACCCGGTTGATTATTTATGTATCCAGGCTTTCCTTAAGATTGAGTCTACCAGCAATAAGTAAAGTTTGCTTCTGCGAGTTAATAGCCACCATAAAAATAATCGATCAAGCTAAACTAAAATTGAGGAGCTGCATTGTATGAGCTTCGCTCTCTATCCACACCAAATCCCCTTCCTTATCGTCTGTTTGCATGAACAATATGCAAATGGCTTGCTGGAAATAACTTTACATTTGGATTTTCAATACATTGAAAGAAAAATTCATCCAGCTGGCAGAAAGTAGACTTGTTACTTTCCATGCGTAGCCCTCCATCCACAGTAATAGATATCTCTATACAACAGTTGTCTCTAATGCAAGTTGTCCCTGAAGAGAGGGGTCTGAGCGAGGTGGGTTCGAGCCATGACAAAATGTAGCAGACAATGCCTCTTCATCAGACAATTCCATCAGTTTATTCAGTAGCATAAGCACCCTAGGCATAGGTCGTTTTTTTCAAGCAGACTATATAAGATCTCGATCCCTATCTGTTGGATCTACATTTTTTTTAAAACAAGTAAATGATATTCTCGTCATCCTCCAGAAGAAATGAGGAGATCATAGTAGAAATGATTTTGGAGTTAGATCATGCGTTTTGATTGTTTCACGTTATAGAATTCTCTAAGAATTAAATGATGACCTATTATAAATCTACTAATGAATAAGGAATATTATGACTGGTAAAAAGTTTGAACGACCTATTATAAATCTGCCAACGGTTCATGGTTTAAAGGAATATTATCAACTGTTTATACGAGGGTTTCATGACTGCTAAAAATTTAAAATGTTTCTCCAGTTTTGAGGTTGGAATTTTTCCTTGTTCTTCCCTTTTGGTGGTGACAACAACATTGTATTCGGATCTCCCAACAGTCTTCTTGTGGTTATAGTTTTCTTGTGGTTATAGTAAATGGAGCGGGTGTGTTGTTTGAAGAAATTTATACTATTTCGTTCCTCATTTTCCCTCATTTTTGGTAAGAACAAAAACCAAAAGATAAGTCGTGGAGATTAAGTATTCTTTTTTTTAGTTTCATGCACCATCTTACAATTTTAGCAGCACCAGCAGTTAAAAGGTGTATGATCAAAGATATAGTGCACCTAAAAGTCTTTGTATTCTTGATATAGGATATAGGTTCGATTTGTCATAGTAGTTAACAAATATGGATGACATTAATGGTTCAGGGTTTCAGTAGCTAAGGACCATGAATTTGGTCGCCCCGTGAACTGGTTGTTGCACAGAATTTGCATCTTGAGGTAGAGATCGCACGCAAGGGATGCCCAGGTAAGTCCCCAGTTCCTGTTTTAGTCATGTTAATCTGTTTAACCATGAATAGTAATAACAATTCCAACATCCAACACTGGCCAGAGATTAGAAGCTCTCAAAATGATAGAAAATGTTAAAACCCTAGATGATTCTTCCAACCATTAAATATATTGTTACAAACTAGTGCTTGGGGAGATTCTAGCAAGGTTCTACGGCCTACTAGCAGGTTGGTTTATATATTTGCTAAAGTCGTTTTGAAATGAAAATTTCACACTAAGAATCTATTTATGTGGATTTTACCCAAATTTATATAGCCAGATTCCAATAAAAAAACCAAAAAAATAATTTTTAATAACATAGCTAAAAGTAAGTACTTTAATGAAGAACTCCCATAGTTACATTGCCACGAATGTAGATCATTGCATTACAGACTATTATGATAGTTTACTCCGCATGAAAACAGAATATTTCAATTCATCTGACTATTGTTGTTTGCAATTTAGTTTAATAACGATTTATGCATGAAATATATAGAACATTCAATTGTAGAGTATTTGAAACCTTTATCATTTATTCTTCAAGCTTTATCCATTGTTTCATATTCAGGTTTGTATTATTATTTGCTAAATGATTACAATCTTATTTCATTAATTATTTTAAAAGAGTACGAAACGTTTATAAAAAAAAAATCGCAAATTTTGAAAAAAAATGTTTTCCGACAGAAAATGTCAAACTTTGAAAAAAAAATGTTTTCTGACATAAAATGGCAAACCTTGTAAGTATTTTTCTGCGTGAATTTGAAACCATGATTAAACATCTTGACAGGGCTTAACTATAACTATAGGTACTATGTTCTCACGGACTATAAATTCTACAACATGGATTTCAAAATATAAAAAAGAACAATTCAATTCGATAAAACATACAAACAGATATTGAANGTGGGTGGCCACTAATATCCACCTGGATCATAGAACCATAGTCTTCATCCTTACTAGTAACAATCAATAGTAATTAAAATATCTCAACCACAATATTTCTACACTAATGAAAATGAATTCGCCTCTCATAGCGTATTAGGCTATTGATTCACCTCATCTACAAAGAACCATAATTCCATTGTATGATCTTTCTCAGACCCGCTCCTACCTATAGATGATCACAAACTCTAGAAAGGCCTTCCACAGGCTTGTGACACATGTACAAGAATATCACAATAGGCTATACGCTACAGGGATTTACGCATTCAAGCAATAGAATTAAATTGCATACATTCATGCCAATAACACAATAAGATAAACCCTACAGCATTTCACACATGCACACGAATTGAATCTACAAAACCCTAATCCTTTTATTCATGTTCATATAGAATAGATTACATGGGCTCCATGGTCATACATGAGCTTACAATTCATTGGGTTGTCAGTCCAAAGTCCATGGCAACCTCAACCCTCTCACTCTCACTCCTCATGCAACCTTTCTACCTCTTTTGCAAGCTCTATTATCTCCTCCTCGCCCAGCTTCTTGACGATGTGTTTATTCTCCTTCCGTAATTGTTCGTCTTTAGTTTCCCTACGGACTCTTCATGCCCATTCATCTTCCAATTCATATTTTCCCTTTCCCCAACGAATCTTGACCTACATGTGACCTTCTATCTCCCACACACGATAGTGCACTGCCTTGAACAAGTCTACTCATACTTATGTGATGGCTCCTCTTCTCTTCTCACACACTTTTCCTCTGTAACAACATGTCATCCAAGAAATGTGTCCATGCCTCCATCCTATAGCAACACCCCATCTGATGCACTGCCACAATCTGCATCATTCATTCAATCTATATCACTCTATAGCATTTTTATTACTTCTTGCAATATGTCACATTATGTGTCCATTTATTTCCTACAACACCAATCATTGTTGTAGCAACATTATCACATACTACAACTACCTTCGTCTTGTCATCCTTAGATGGTCATGATGCTCCTGCATCACTTTTGAAGCCTCTCTAATGTTTGAACTTTGAGAAGGTCTTAAATTATTTGAGTCTTCCCCAGATTTCCCCCTTTGAAGGTCCCAAAGCTTTCGAGAATGTTTCAGAATTCTCTCAAAGAAAAGGTTGAGAAAAGGGAAAAATGATTGAGCGAGGTTTCCAAGAATAAAATTTAAATTCTCTTGAAAATATCAAGGAGGTTTGAAAATGCACCTTTAGCATGAACTTTTGAAAAGGTTCAAAATGGGAGTTTGGAAATGGCTCAAGGGTGTTCGAACTCTTAATAAAGTTTTGAGAAGGCTTGAGAGCCTTTCATTTGTTGAGTTTGACATTTTTCAAGTGAAATTGGATTGTGAAAAATACAACCTTCATTCAAACAATAGCAAGCTTCACTGAATAATAATAATAAAGTATTCAAAAGTTTATTTAATCACTTGAAATCATTCACATTATTGAAACATTTGAAAGGTTGTGGACATTTAAAATCATTTGAGAGATTATTAACCATTTAAAACACTTTAACCTTTTACAGATTCAAACTAAATTGAGAGTTACGATCTTTGAAGTTATAATTCTTCAAACCCATGAAGGACTTACCTTTTGAACAAGAGTAGTTGCGGAGCAACAAGTTCCTGCTAAGAAGGCAGAGGGACTTGCTGTTCCGATATCCGTAGACGCTGGTTTATTTTCTATTCGAATATGGGAGACAAATCGCACGATTATAGTTACGATCTCGATCTATTGGCATCATGTGCACCAACCTCCTTCCTGCCCTCGATCAATTAGAAACTCTTAGGAGGAGACTACCTCAGTTAAACAAAGCTAAACGGGACGGAATCTTGTTCCTATAAAGCTGTTGGACGGAAGGAGTGGACAGGGGGAGGTGTAGTACCCATTCCACGCCAACTCTCGCTAACACTCTTAACCCGGTTGATTATTTATGTATCCAGGCTTTCCTTAAGATTGAGTCTACCAGCAATAAGTAAAGTTTGCTTCTGCGAGTTAATAGCCACCATAAAAATAATCGATCAAGCTAAACTAAAATTGAGGAGCTGCATTGTATGAGCTTCGCTCTCTATCCACACCAAATCCCCTTCCTTATCGTCTGTTTGCATGAACAATATGCAAATGGCTTGCTGGAAATAACTTTACATTTGGATTTTCAATACATTGAAAGAAAAATTCATCCAGCTGGCAGAAAGTAGACTTGTTACTTTCCATGCGTAGCCCTCCATCCACAGTAATAGATATCTCTATACAACAGTTGTCTCTAATGCAAGTTGTCCCTGAAGAGAGGGGTCTGAGCGAGGTGGGTTCGAGCCATGACAAAATGTAGCAGACAATGCCTCTTCATCAGACAATTCCATCAGTTTATTCAGTAGCATAAGCACCCTAGGCATAGGTCGTTTTTTTCAAGCAGACTATATAAGATCTCGATCCCTATCTGTTGGATCTACATTTTTTTTAAAACAAGTAAATGATATTCTCGTCATCCTCCAGAAGAAATGAGGAGATCATAGTAGAAATGATTTTGGAGTTAGATCATGCGTTTTGATTGTTTCACGTTATAGAATTCTCTAAGAATTAAATGATGACCTATTATAAATCTACTAATGAATAAGGAATATTATGACTGGTAAAAAGTTTGAACGACCTATTATAAATCTGCCAACGGTTCATGGTTTAAAGGAATATTATCAACTGTTTATACGAGGGTTTCATGACTGCTAAAAATTTAAAATGTTTCTCCAGTTTTGAGGTTGGAATTTTTCCTTGTTCTTCCCTTTTGGTGGTGACAACAACATTGTATTCGGATCTCCCAACAGTCTTCTTGTGGTTATAGTTTTCTTGTGGTTATAGTAAATGGAGCGGGTGTGTTGTTTGAAGAAATTTATACTATTTCGTTCCTCATTTTCCCTCATTTTTGGTAAGAACAAAAACCAAAAGATAAGTCGTGGAGATTAAGTATTCTTTTTTTTAGTTTCATGCACCATCTTACAATTTTAGCAGCACCAGCAGTTAAAAGGTGTATGATCAAAGATATAGTGCACCTAAAAGTCTTTGTATTCTTGATATAGGATATAGGTTCGATTTGTCATAGTAGTTAACAAATATGGATGACATTAATGGTTCAGGGTTTCAGTAGCTAAGGACCATGAATTTGGTCGCCCCGTGAACTGGTTGTTGCACAGAATTTGCATCTTGAGGTAGAGATCGCACGCAAGGGATGCCCAGGTAAGTCCCCAGTTCCTGTTTTAGTCATGTTAATCTGTTTAACCATGAATAGTAATAACAATTCCAACATCCAACACTGGCCAGAGATTAGAAGCTCTCAAAATGATAGAAAATGTTAAAACCCTAGATGATTCTTCCAACCATTAAATATATTGTTACAAACTAGTGCTTGGGGAGATTCTAGCAAGGTTCTACGGCCTACTAGCAGGTTGGTTTATATATTTGCTAAAGTCGTTTTGAAATGAAAATTTCACACTAAGAATCTATTTATGTGGATTTTACCCAAATTTATATAGCCAGATTCCAATAAAAAAACCAAAAAAATAATTTTTAATAACATAGCTAAAAGTAAGTACTTTAATGAAGAACTCCCATAGTTACATTGCCACGAATGTAGATCATTGCATTACAGACTATTATGATAGTTTACTCCGCATGAAAACAGAATATTTCAATTCATCTGACTATTGTTGTTTGCAATTTAGTTTAATAACGATTTATGCATGAAATATATAGAACATTCAATTGTAGAGTATTTGAAACCTTTATCATTTATTCTTCAAGCTTTATCCATTGTTTCATATTCAGGTTTGTATTATTATTTGCTAAATGATTACAATCTTATTTCATTAATTATTTTAAAAGAGTACGAAACGTTTATAAAAAAAAAATCGCAAATTTTGAAAAAAAATGTTTTCCGACAGAAAATGTCAAACTTTGAAAAAAAAATGTTTTCTGACATAAAATGGCAAACCTTGTAAGTATTTTTCTGCGTGAATTTGAAACCATGATTAAACATCTTGACAGGGCTTAACTATAACTATAGGTACTATGTTCTCACGGACTATAAATTCTACAACATGGATTTCAAAATATAAAAAAGAACAATTCAATTCGATAAAACATACAAACAGATATTGAACCATTCAAAACGGTATATCTATCAACTAGAAATATTTCGTGTGACTTCGTATCCATATTTATGATCGGTAATGAAATAGAGATTAGAGATAAAAGCGTAGACACGACAGATAAATTCAAATATTTTTGTTTTCATGAATAAATTGACGATTCTAAGGATGGTTGAGATCTTACAAACATATCCACATGATTTGAACTAGTAACTGCCAGATAGGGTTGGTCGTTAAACCCTACATTTAACAACTATTCTACATGGAACTACAAATTCAATTTTATGTAGCTAATAATCATAAACTCCCATATATCATCTACATTTCCGATGTTCCAAAATTTTGTTTTGTCACAGCGCAGCAAGAATCTCTGAGATAAACCTGAAACGAGGTTGAGCTTGTTCATCTGTTGTTCGTCAGAGTAGAAGGGAATGGAGGGGCGATGGTCACTCCAGAGCAGAAGGAGAAGGAGGGGCAGAGAGTCTGGATGATCAGCAGAAGGGGAAAATGAAGGTAGAGGCTAGGAAAAGCGAAGAAGAAATAGGCTTGTGGACACCTCTACTGTGTTGTGTCACTTTACTGTGTTGTGTCATGTTGTGTAGTGTTCCAGGTGTAAGTTAAAAGTTTTCTATATGGAAACAAAATGGATGTCATAAGCATGCCTTAATGCATGGGATAACATTTAGTGTTTTCAAAGTAATGCTATATTCATCTCTAGCATTACTTCTTTATGGTAAAATAAGAACATAAATGTGCCCTTTAAAGCAAAGTTAACCTAATATATTTGCCCCTCAAGAGGCCAAATAAGAGGTCGAACTCAAACTTAGATTAAAAATAATTTGAACAACCTAAATTATATGATTTATTTTGAAAACTTTGATTAAAGCAATAATAACTTATTGGTTTCTGTGCCAAGTTAATGGAAAAATTGAAAATCGGTTACTAATAGTCCCTCAGCCGGGACTAATTACGAAATATTTAAAACAATATCTTTGTTTTACATAGTTATTGTAAAGTAATACCATATAAGTGTTAATATATAACAATATCAAAACAGTATTATTTAATATTTATTTTAACTTTAGGTTTTTCAAGCGATCAAAATTACTTTAAAAAATAGAATGTAAAAATTTGAAAGAAAATTTTGTACACAACTAAAATTTTGAAAAATTGAATTTCTTTTCATTTAATAAGCTCATTAAACATAATGTCAAATATCAATATAGATTAATTAAATATTAATATAATAAGCAATGTTAAATATAAATATTAATTAAATAAATAATAATATTATTTTTAAAAAGCAATTTAACATTTTCTCTCTTTGTTTTTGTTTTCGTATTTCTATGAAATAATGTGCACTAAAAGATTACAAAGTTAGATTTAATCTTCAGTGAACACGGCTTGAAATAGTCATTATCGCTTATCAAGAATAACTTTAAAAAGTTTTCTTTACACATTTTTTTAATAATAAGGGGTAAAATGACTATTCTTAAAAATATGTATATTTTTTTAAAATGATTTAGATGATTTAAATTTGATTGAAAATATATTAAATTAACTAGTAGATAATTTGTTTTTTTTTTTTAATTTAATTTAATAAAAAAATTATTAAAATTAAAATTTGATAAAAATATATTCAATTTTTTTTTAATTTTAATAGTAATTTTATTCAAAATTATAATTTATATGGTCTCAAGGTGTAGAACACTTGGTGACGGAGTGTGTTCTTAAGGCACTTCATGATGTTAAGTCACCAGTTAAGGGTTGGTGATTTTGACGGCTTAGATGCATATTTATAACATGTTGAAATAATAGTCTTCGTAAACACATTTATTTTATTTGATTTATTTTGTGTGCTCAAAAAGATTGTCAAATAGAATATGATGATGATGATAGTTCACGTTCATTGCGACCAAAATTGGTCTATCGGACCTTAAGAAAAGTAAGAGATTACTTGGATTTCTTTAAAATGTTATTTCGATGCTTAAAAAGCATTAAGAGAAGCATTCCAAGATAACTAAAGTTTTGATGACTTAGAAGGTTAGGAAGGTCTGTATTGTAATAAATATTTTGGAATTGAGATCTAATTTGGGTATACGCAAGGCACTCTAGGAGAAAGTGATTTTCACCTTCAACCCTCTTGGTGTCACAAAGGTGACAGATTATTTCCTGCCATGGTGTTTTGGGGATTGCCCAACACCCAATTTCAATATCCAGCACATGAGAAATAGTTCTTATTTTAGCAATATTGATTCTCTTCTTTATGTTTGTCAAAACATAGAGATACTTTTGATCTTCAAGATTAGGGTTAACCACCTCCTTATAATATCTTAATTTTCTTTTATCCTCTAATTATATATCGCACCATAGATTCTACTTAAATTTAGCTTGTACAATATTTTTAATATCATCAGCATTTTTCATAATAACTTCTTCTTTCATTTCCCAATGATTTAGCCAAGATTTGGCATCATTATAATGTCATCCCCACTTGAGCCATTGGTGATTTTGGTTAGAGTCTGAAGCAATTTTGGGGAGCCTCTTGTCATCCATGTTGTTTATCTTGTTCTTGTACATTAAGTACCTAACCATAGTTGTGCTCTCAATGGGGGAAAGGCTCACTTCTATGAGGAGGGTAGGATAGGGTGTATTTCCTTTTGATATTATTAGTTATAAAATTCTTTTGGATCTTCTCTATCTTTCTCCAAACTTCACATCCATATAAGATAACAAGAGTGACAAGAGTCTCAAAGCTGAGATTTTTCTTATCCCATAGCCAAAGGTCTACTAATTTACAATTATTTACAAGCTCGTAATAAGCCTCCCACCCTCCATTTATCATTTTATCAATGTTATAGTTCTAATTAAGCTTGTGATGAATATCAATTCTGTTAGCAACAATTCTTGTCTTGGGCCTGAGAGCATCCAGGTCTGCAGTTTGCACGAAGAAGGCCCAAGCGTAGCACGTAAAACCCCATTTCAGGCTAAAAATCAAGTGAGCGGGCGAAATTACGTTGTCAATGGCCCGGATTCACCTACAGAAGCAGATCGAAGGATGGTGGGAAATCGCAGTTACCGGAGTTGCGTCGGGATTAGCCCGATGGATAGCGTTGATATTACATGCAAGACAGGTTATCAGTCGTCCATCAAAAGGATGTGTGGCGCGTGATCTATTCGCGTCGGCATTTCGGCATTCGAGAGTTCGAAGGGTGAGGGTTTCTCGTCACTATACATCTCGAAACCCCGAACCCCGAAACGCCGAAGCACCCAGAGTCAGGCCCACGGTCATGGCACTCAATCACAAGAGGCACAGACTTGGGAAAAGGGTGTTGGCGTGTGCCATGTGATGGGACAGGCCCCAAGTCGTCGACATCATATCAGTCGTCCAATCCAATTGCGATAGGTGGCAGCCAGGCAGCATTTCGGGAATCGACATTTCGAGAGACAGGGGACCTCCCATCCATTGTGGCAGAAATCACCAAAGTACGAAATGTTGATAAGTGCCTTTGAAGCTAAGCCCACGGTCCTAGTGCTAGGTCACGTCAAGTGAGCCCGGGAATGGAGGTAGCCCCCTTTTAATGACAAATCCATCTCGGTCGTTCATCTGAGGGACACGTGGCACACATCCATGCTTTCGCAGTTTGGTCAATCGGAAATTTGAGGAAGAAGCGCATCGTGAACTCCCGGTGCAAGAAATCCTGAAAGGATTGGGACCATTGATCAGAAGGACATGTAGCGCAAGATCTGATCCACAGGTGCGGCCTTTCGGGATTTTCATAGTGAAAGCGTCGAAGTCATCTCAGTCGTTCATCCTTCGATGAAGCTTGGGAGCATTGGACTTAAAGGGGGCATGGATCTGGGTGGCCAGGATCTGCGTGCTCAGATCTACGGTCGGGAGTGGATTCTGGAGCCCCCCCGCCATTCTACCTTTAAGCGGAGGGGAGGGGTCCGAAATCGAGCGCGCAGCTCTCCAACGGCCAGGATCAAGTCACCTAGATCAGCGACGCTCAGGCGTTTCCGGCCCCCCTTTGCTATCCTGACTTTAATAAAGGTGTGGGGCCCCCTTCCTAACATGTCACCTTCTGTACCATCCTCCCCCTGTTAACGTGGCAACTCCTCATTGCGTTTGCCCCCACTTCTTCCAAATCACTTAACACCTCCCTCTTTCCCTGTCATATGTCCACTCACCCTCATGGTATATCCCTTTCCTCTTCGCCCCCTCTTGCCTTCTGACACCTGTCCTTCTCCCTTCCACGTTGCTCAGAAACGTGCCCTCCGCTCTCCTAGGTGTCAATCCTGCGTGTTCTGCCACGTCCATCCACATGGACCCTCTTTACCTCATTGTCCTCTCACCTTCTGCCATGTGTCTCTTCCCCCCAAGTCACCTCCACCTCAACACCTTCCACCATCCACTTGTCCCCCGATGCTCCATGTTACTTCCACCTGTGTTCTGTCCATACCCCGTGGCATTCCTCATCCGATGTCACCACTCTTGTTCATTCACCATCGCCTCCACAGTATTGGCGCCATCACCCTCGTCATACCCTTGTCCACATCTGTCGTAGGGGTCCCTCGCAATAGTCCAGCGAAGCAGCATCAAAAGAAAGACTGTTTGGCTGATCCAGGTGGCACCATTAGGAGACCACCACGTCTCAGAAGACAAAGTTGACTGAGGTCGTCCCCAGTCCCAAAGAAGCAGTTATTGTGGCAGTTGGAAGTAGTTGAACGTCATCTTTGCCATCAATGGAAAGTCCGGCAAAGGACTAGAAGCAGGTCGATTCACCTACAGAAGGACAGTCCGGATTCTGATTGCGTTTGTAATAGGTGCACGGTCATCCAAAGTCTGCATGCACAGACTGCCAGAAGACATGCAGACGAAATGTTTTAATTACAGTGTCTCATTTTCGCTGTTGTGTTTTTTGCTGGAGTATATGAAGGCGTTTTCGCCATTTTTTGAAAGGGGATGGAGGGTTGAGCAAGGCTCCCGGTTGTAAAAACTTTAATGAATCACTGGTTATTCTGGTTATGCATGGACTCTTGAGACTTCTTGCCTTATGAATGTCAGTTTCTTTCACATCTTTGTTTATACTGTGTTAGAGCAGCTCGGAATTGGAGGATCCAGTCGAGTTGTAACTGTTATAGGATGATGTAGGTTGGATCACTGTAATAGTTGCATTGTTTCTAATCGGTCCTTGTGATTTTCTTAGTGCTGAACGACTTGGAATTGGAGAATCTAGTCAAGTCCCCCCTTCAGTTCCTCGAAGCCCTGAACCAAGAGGATCTTGCATTCAGAGTTTTTCTTCTGAAAACTGTTGAAAGGCCTGTTGCCTGAGGTAGTTTGCTCACTCCTCTCACCAAGTCTTCCACCTGCTCATCTTTTAATCAACTCACTGACTGAAGTTACATCAAGACCTCCTTTGTTCCTTACATACCAGAGACACAGGTGGAAGCAACATGGAGCGTCGG
>JZKD02S0323731.1:303440-327525 GCA_000966675.3 Picea glauca | reverse complement strand
TACCTTGGAATGATCAAGTGGAATGATAGTATAAGTCAAAATGTAGGTGATGAAGGGTAAAATAATAGCAAAAAGTATGGGCAAAAAGGGTACAATATGTGGTCCTAACAGTGACAATGATAGGTTGGACAGGTCGATCAGTGAGAGGCTAATGTGACAAGTTGGATATAGTGATAGATTGGATATAGTGATAGGTTAAAGGTTGATGTGACAGTGGTAGTGATAGTGGTATTGGTAGTGACAATCATAGTGACTGTGGCAGTGAAAGTGGAAGATTTTGTGAAAGTTGGTCTACACTTATATTCTAGGGCTCCAGGATGGGGAAAGGAAAGGGGCTTGTAGAATCCTTTTGGTTGGATACAGAGAATCGGGGAGTTGGATATTCCTTCATGTTGGTTCCTGAGAATTAGGTGGTTGGAGCCACCTTCTGGTTGGATCTGGAGAACCCAAGGGGTTATATCCTCCTTCTGGTTGGAGCTATATGTTTTAGCAAGTGTTTACTTACCCTATGAAACTTGATCAGAGGGCCTTTCCATTTCCCTATGCATACTGGAAGTCCCTTTTTTCCCTTCCCAGAGTCAACAAATCATATTTTTCTACATATACGTGCCCTACAAGTTAGATAGCCTGTGTATACGTAGGTTGCACCACTACATCCTGTGTACATCGAGTTTGGTGCTCAAAATTAAAATTTGTTTTGGGTTTCTATGTCACATCACGAGATCCATGAACTTTGATCTTCCATATACTGGAAACTTTTTGTCTTGGCCCTTCAGTTCCATTTGAAGGCTATAAATTGGGACATATCCAAACCTTGGAAGAGGAGAGAATTCAAATTTTGAGAGCAAAGATACTCTGGAGAAATTTTCACTTCACATTCAGTATGCATCCCTTTTTCCTTTAAAGTCTGAACACATTGTTCATCACCCAAGCTCTTCCCTCTTTGATGGAGAACCTCATTGTCTCTCTTATATGAGATTTCCTTTGGTGGACGATTGAACTGGTGGAGGCCCAACTAGAAGGGACTTAGTTTCTTGGTTCTGATATGTCCCACACAAAATTTTGTCATTTATACACTTATGTTGATCATTTTTAATAGAAATAGTATTTTCACATCCAATTGATGTCTTGCAAATATTTGAATTATTATTCCATGGGCATATTTGTTATGAATGTTAATGGATTATGTTATCGTATGTGCTAAAATTATATTATCACCATATTCTTATGTATATTGGTTATTGAGAACAAGTTGCAGGTATAAATATGTGAGTCTCGTGATCAATGGTGGTCTTCATCAAATGTCCGAACGAGGTAGGATCTTTATCTTGTCTTGTTAGAATTTTCATTTATATAGCATACTTGGGATTAGAGTTGATTTCTGCAGTCATTCCACCTACTATGGTTCACCCCATGCAACATAGTGATTTTCCTCGTAACAAAATTGGTGACTCCATTGGGGATTGAATCTTCTATTTTGGGGTTTGGAGTGTTTTCCTCCTTCGATTTCTCTATGTTAGCCTAATTTTCCTTGTCTCTTGATTGCTTGAAAACCTACTTTTACTTTGAATCAGAGTTTCTTGGCATTATCCTTACCCTGGTAGTGTTTTAATACATATTCGTAGTTTTTCCCTTCACAAACATGTACATACATGAGTTGTCCTTCTATACAATGTGTACATATGTGGGCTTTTACTTAAATAGTCATGTAAATCAAATTTTTAAGCTTACTTGTTGAGTTTGGTGTTTGTTGGGTGAGTTTTTATGGTTTTTGAGTCTTCTTGGGTCTCTTTTCTAACTGTTGAGTGTTTGCAGAGTGATAGGAAACATTTTTATGGTTGGATTTTTGGGTGGTTTTTCTTTCTCATCACCTTTTTCATTGATTGTCCTTGCATCTTGGTATGAGTGTTTGCTTCTTAGTATCTTGCTTGGATTGTCTCTTTTTTTTTGTAGTAGGATCTATATATAAAATTGTTATTCATTCCTTTCATTTTCATTTTTTTATATTGAAAATACAAAAATATACATTTTTCATTTTGGCATTTTTTCTTTTGGGTTTTAGTATTGATATAGACATGTATGGAAAGATTGAATCTTATTGAAATTGTAGAGTTGAATTGAAAGTTTCATTTTGAAAAGGTTATCATATTTTGAGAATTTAAGATTAGGACTTAGCACTTTGATTATATCCATTTCTTTAATATGATGAGTCATAACATCATCAGTTTCATGACCACATATCTTGAGTAAACAAATCCAGTAAAAGTAATGTTGATTAATTAAATTGATTAGACATGATTTTATTTTTCAGAGTACACAAAAAAGGATAGGATATAGGGCCTTGGAATATGATTTTGTGAGTAAACTTCTCCAAGGACATTACACTCAACATATGTGTTTGTCCAAGCAGTGGTGAAATCCATTGTGTAATTAGTGACGTCAGGACGCTCCACTCACACCGGAGTTAAGCATGAGGTCATACGAAGTTGGTTGCAAATATATCCCTCTAATACCTTCTTAGTGTGAGAGATATTTTTTTAGATCTATACGTATTTCAGGGTATTTTTAGTACCTTTACCTCTATGAGAGGTGGTGCTTTCAATATTTTGGGATTTTTTACCCTACCCATATGGTCGACCTGACTTACGACTATTTTCCTTCACATTAGTTATATCGTGGTGGATTTAGTTGCTTGACATAGGTAGCCACATAGGTTACTTCCAGGGTGTTGAGGAAAATATATGCAGTGGTCTTGCTCAAGCATTTTAAGACTTTGCTTGGCTATATAAAAGTAGAGGAGAATATCACCTATGTTTATAGCCAACAAAAATAACATCCTAACTCACAAGTATTAATTATCAGTGCTTAGGCTAGTATTTTATCAACAAAAGCCTTGCTAGAAATTTAATTTTTATGTAATTTTTTGAACATATCAGTCGTTGAAATAAATGTAAATATAGAAGAAAAGTCGCCAAGATGATAATCAATAAAGATGAGAGATAAAAAAAATCATTTATTTCATTTAGATTCATCAAAGAGTCATTTTCTTTACAAAATCTCATGCAGAAATTTTAGACCAAAGTCAAACTTAGACATCCCCGATGGAGCATACAAAAGGACCTCTGATATAAAACCAAAACTGAAATCTAAAAGCTGGATCAGCTTGCCACATATTTCTTCCCACTTGAATCTGCACAATATCCTTTGTCATTCATGCAAATTAATTCACAAATAGACAAGTCTACACATACTATCAAAGATAGATCAACACCTCTAAAAGACAATTGTCTGAATGATGTGATTTAGCCCTGAATATTGCTATCTACAATAAGACCATTCTATCATAAAAGAGAATTAGGCTTGTGATGAATAATGAATGAATTAAAACTGAACTATATCAACATAAACTCAAGAGAAAACCTTAGTATTCTTCAACTTCTATCTCCCTCTTGTTCCTCTCTTTCCTTTTCTTTTAACAAATTATAATTGATTGAAGTAGTTGAACCAAATCATTAGTTAAGTTAATTAAAATACTCAACTAACTTTAGTTAGGGGGAAGAGTAATAATTATAATAAGGGTTATAAATAAAATAATAACCAATAGGTGGGACCCCTTGTGACTCCCTTTACTTCATAATAATCATAACATAACCATTAGTTAAGTAAAACACACAACCTTGTGTCTCCCATCAACATATTCACTTTTGGCAAATTTAGCTCATGAAATTTGAAATTATTTTCAAAAATATTACTCATATATCCAAAATAAAACATGTTGTCCAAAATTTTCTGAAGTCAACTGTCATTAACAATGAATAAAAATAAAACTCAAAAACCAGTTTTCCCAGTTTGTGATGCAACCCTTCCTTGATTGCTGTTGTCACCTCTTGATTTTCCTGAATTTTCCTTTGGTTGTGTAGATCCTTTAGTCCTAATCTTATTTATCACATGGGAACAATCGTCCCTAAAATGCATCTGAGAAGACATGGATTTGTCAAAGCCATTAGAGGGTGAGGAAGGGGAAACAATGGCGTTTCCTTTATCAAGGGCATGGTGGGCCTCAATTTTCAATCTCTTGCTAGCATGGGAGGATTTCACTGACGAGTGGTCAGGGGAAGATTGTACAATGGGTTTAATAGGTGGAGGAGAAGGAAAGGATAAGTTGGGCCAGCCATGATGTTGGGAGACTATCGGGTGGACAATCTCCTTCCATCCATCATTTTTAGGGACCTCAGGTTGAAATGAGACATGAGGAGGTACAGGGATACTGGAGGCTTGTGGGGCTTGGAAAGGGGGCCTTTCAGGCCTAGGTTGGACTAGTCCATGCCCAATCCATTTGAAAAATATGGCATGAAGCAATTGGCCAAGATCTTGTGTATCAACATTAGAATGTATGGAGATCCTGGGCCTTCTTGGGTCTCGGTTCCAATTAACTCAACCTATATTTCCCTAGCCATGTCTACCTCTACTAAAAAACATCATTCATGCATGCATGATTGATTAGAAAATAGTCTTTTAAATAACCATACATGACAACTCTTAAAAATATGAAATAGATTTGGCTCAACGATGCATCAAACTCTTGCAATCTAATCCATACAAATTGTTTTCTTGTTTATCAATGAGAAGGGGGTGAAAAGGGTTATGGGATATGTGAGGGGTTTGTATTGAGTGAAACGTGATATAATGAGGGGAAAAAAAACATGGTTACTGCTCAATGAAAACAACAATCAATTGAAAATAAAACCAATAAAACATCATTGTAATCCACACAAGACAATGCCACTTTCAACCTCCTTAACACAAAAATTCTCTTGACTATAATCAATCTCAGAACAGGGAGAGAACACATGAATATGGGAAGGTGATGGGATTTGTAATTAGTGGAAAATGAAATATTGGAAGGGAAGAAAAATGATTATTTTTCATTAAATTCATTAATTGATCCATAAAACATTCTGCAAAAAGAGATACATCAACCATCAATCATTGTGACCAAATAACAATTTATGTGCATTTAACTAGTTCACTATTCATAATCAAATATCCAACAGTGCCGTCACAAGAGAGTATGCATTCCAGACAATCTATAAAGGGGTTATGTTCCTTTCATTTACATACTTTTCATCTTATAACAATTTTCGAACAATAACCATTCCCAATATGAAAAACATCAAAATCAACCACTACCCATACATTACTTCAATCAACAAATATACTCGAAGTCATGTTTCCAAAATTAACAATTAAGTCACACTACCACTACAATGAGGCATGTCATTTAAATGAAATGATATTCATTAAACATATATATGGGAAGTAAACCCAATAATCAAGATCAAATTGAAAATCCCGAATTGACACTTAAACAGACAACATCCACCATTCTAATAGAAGCTATGCACTGAATAATTCTATCATGCAAGTGTAAATCCATCATTGTGTAAGCTCAATTTAATATCACTCTAAAAAGATGGGCCACCCATCTAGCACGGTGAGGTATCAACAAAAATCCTGTCTCAACAAATGAATGATCAGGTTGAAACAAAAACATGCTTAAAACCTTGTGGGTATCCCTAAGTGTGAAACCCATGCCATCCATGTTATACACAGTGCCCAGCCATCAAAACACCATGATGCAACATTTCCATTTTACAAAACCAAACAGATAGTCACGACAATAACTCAACCCATCGTGTTGAGCCATGAATCTAATACAATATTTCTTCGATTTAGTCAAGATGTAATTGACTATGCTATGTACACTCAGCTTATACAATTAGACAATCATAATCATGCAGTGGAAGTCATTCATACAGTCTTCCTGGCTACAATAAACATTTGGCCCCAAAATAAACTAACAATTATCATGACAGAAACACCACACACACAACACAGTATGCATGAGAAACATCAAGCATTTGTAACCAATGCCAGCTAATCATCTAAACAATCCTTAGCAAAAAAAATACCAATGAATTTTTATCAACCAACTAATCCATCACTGTCAAAAAAATCAATCGACCTAACAAGTTGTGACAACCACGCATACCCATGCATCAATTCGAATTGGGATAGGGGCCCTCTCCATTAAACAATACTGACTTATTAAACATAAGGAGAGTGGTTGTGTAACTTGATTTCTGCAAATAACAAGTAGGGTGTACCATTGTTATACAGAGGAAGTAACTAAATGTCAAACCAACACAACTATCATATGGAAAACTCGGTGAGTCTATAGTCAAATTAATCGATGATACATTAAATCCACCATCACCCATAGTAAGCTTGACATGCCCAACTGTCTTCTCTAAACAACTTCATAGTGGAGGCTAAGGGTTTGTTATGTAGCCAACACAGGGAGAACAGAGCCAACTCCTTGTAGTGGTGAAAAATTCGATGCCAATGGTGCATACAAAGAGAGAACCATGACTCATTTGTGGGTTGGTAACAAATCCATGGAAAGCGGCCATAAAAGAAGGTGAGACTCTCATTCGACCTGACAATGTTATTTAATACATGCAGGATATAAACCTCATTCTCTTCGATAAAACAACCACAACATTGGGGTGAGGACAAGGCCGAGTAAGAACAAGAAACCCATTTCACGACCCCTAGTGGTGCAATCAACCAATTCCCAAGTGAACTTCGTTGACAATTTTAATCATCAACACAACGGTTATTCTGCAGATACCCTTATTTAGATAAGGGTTAGAAAACACACAACCTTTATGGAGGATTACCTCTATGGGGGGATCTGACCAACTGTGTTGTTAACCCCATGAGGTCCCTTATAAATGATTATGATACCTTCGATATTTTGAAGGGAGTCTCAGGCTCCTCTTGGGAGAGGCATACCTAATTTAGTGAGGGAGGGCCCTTTTCATCCACTATATCCTGTTTGTGTGCATTTGTCCTTTTTGTTTATTTTTGTGTGTTGTTTTATTATTAGCTAGCCTTAGTATTTGTTTTTATATCTCGAGTCTTGAGCCATCGTAGAGTTAGAACAACATCCTCGCAGGTCGTGTTGTTTTCTAAATTTATCACCACATCGTGAGTCTTTTCCTTCTAAAAGGAATAAATTTATCAAACGTGTTACACACACCTCCACCTACCAAAATTGTGATCATAAAAGTATGAGCACTGAGTCGAGTTAGATATATATTGGGAGTCCTTCCACTCTCATACCTTCTGTAGTTAATGGAAATCCTTTGATGCCTTCAACCACTACGATTGTAGTGCTGAACATTCTCGTCATCAATTCTGTTCGGCCTGTGGTTGCTAATCAACCAATAGTAATGAACCCTTATGGGTCTCTTTCTGGTATTCCTGAATACAACGCTCCATCCATTCCTTTGGTCTCTAACCCTTTCTCTTTTTGTATGTCGAATATGACATCACAACTTTCATCTTCCATTCCAACCAATAATAGAAATCCTAGTATTGGACCTGGGGGCAGGGTTCCTCTACATACTCCACTTTCATTTGGTGGAGTTCATATTCCCCAAACCACTCCTATAGCTGGAATCCATCTTCCTTTCCCTCCTGGATCCAATCCTAGTCTTAATTCTCTTGGATGGAATAATCAATCGGGCAAACAAGCTACTTCCTATATTTCATCCTTTACACCTTCCTCCTTCATACCGATTCTAACCAACACATTTGGTATGAAAAATCCACCTCTATCCTCTAGATTTCCAACCGGTGGAAGTTAGTTTCATAATATGGGAAACCCCCATCCTAGAGCCACTCCAGTTGGGGGGATTATTTATAACCCTCATTATAAAATTCCTACAGGTATGGTTCCCATGCAACCTCTTTTGAATCAATTTGGAGGAGGATATTACCATATTGAACAAGGCCATGGTGCATAAAAAAACCACGGATGGTCTACAATCCCTCAACATCAATCTTTCCTGGGATCACGGGCTCATATGCTGCAGCCCCATCTCCCTTTTCTAGCCCTCTTAATTTTCCATATATTTCGATATTAATGAATGATATAGTGCATCATGGCCCCCCATCCCCACCAATATTCCTTCAAACATTCCAAAATTTGAGGGAAAGACTGGCGAGGATCCAAGGGATCATGTTACTACTTTTCATCTTTGGTGCTCATCCGATTCTCTTAATGAAGATTCTATTGTTTGATATTGTTTCAATGCACCCTCATGGGGGTCACACTGAAATGGTACATTGAGCTACCAGGGGGAACATATGGAAATTTTAATCATATGGATTTAGTCTTTCTAAACTACTTCCATTTGTTGGTTCATTACGATGTCGGCATAAAACTTCTCTCGACCCTATGCCAAGACAAAGCCACCCATATCTCCAACCATATCTAAGAGTGGCGTAGACGAAAAAGGTTGATCAAATCCTACATTACTCTAGAGTTCCAGTTGGAATGGTTCCTTAAGTCCCTATTGCCTTATCTTTCGAAGGATGTTTCTACATCGGGGGTAAAATCTGAAGAGGAAGCTATTTTCAAAGCCCAACAATTCGACCTCATTTATTCTCAAAATGGGATGTTATACAAAATTATTCCTCATGCACCGATGTCAAATTACGACCCTATAAAAATGCATGGGCCTCATGCTAATGGCATCATAGGCTCTGCAAATACTAAGTCTATAGACTTGGTGATGATCTAGTTGAAGGATTTGTCTCTAAGCAAGTCTCTAATGCACTTAGTTGGCAGATGTGCATTTTGTATAGTCTTCGACCAACCTGAATGGTAACCAACAACCAGGAGTGAATATAAAGAAAGGATGTGGTAATAATCATAAGGGTGGGAGGAATAATAATAATAATAAACCCAAGGGAAATGCTAACAATGATATATCGAATAACAATGATGGTGAGGGAAATAAAGAAAAGTGGAAGGTGAAGTTTCCTTGTAAACTTTGTACAAATGATCACTTGTAAACTTTGTACTAAATCCAACAATATCGTGGCTAATTTTTGACAATTTGTGTCCCTTTCCCCATCTATGACGTGGATGAGGATGGATCAATGTGTGATAGGTAAGGACTGGATGAATGAACGAGTGAGAAAATGAAAAGAGCGCATGAACCAATGATCAAGTGGATGAGTGAATAAGAGAATGAATGAACAAGTAATGAGTGAAGAAGACACCAGTTGAACCCCCCCATCAAAATAGGGGCAGGTTTAACTAATTCGTGGGGAATCAAGAACCTCATGGCCTTCCCAAGGAAGCCCATGTAACTGATCCCACCCCCTTCATCCAAAGGGTAAATAAAAATAGGAGATAAGCATGTATCCTCTCACGCCCCCTCTCTTGTGGAATCATAACTCCCTATAAATCTAGTCCTTATCCATCTAACAACCAACGATGTATGTATTATTAACAATGATAAAAAAAATTACATTTCTTGGGCACACTGACCTTTTAATAATTGTTTGGGCACTCTGGCCTCACAACAATGTAACAATACATTATTTAAAATGGAGGTTTGAAACCTGGGGTGTTACATCTGCTCCCCCTTATTTTGGCACTATCCTCAGTGCATATACAAAATAGAGATCAAAATCTCTAAATTTATTCAAAAAGTTGTTGGTACTCTACCCACATGGCATATTCAAAAAGTACCAACAACTTGATCTTAAATTTTTGTACTCTATCCTGAGCCGCCTTTAAATTTTGCTTGATCTTAACCAACTGGTCTTCCATTTCCTTGAGAAACTCTAGCCCACATACCACTCTATCTGTTGGGTTGACCCGTATCACTGGAGTATTTCATTTCCTACCATACAAGGATTCAAATGGGATCATTCTCAAATAATATCGATACCCATTATTACATGAAAACTCCACCAGATGAAAGTAATCTTCCCACTTAGATGGCTTATCCATCACATGCATTCTCAACATATCTTCAATTAATTGGTTGACCTTCTCTATTTTCCCATCTGACTGGGGATGGTATGTTGTGTTAAAGTTTATATTTGTACCAAATCCTTTAAACAATTCCCTCTAGAAATTGGAGGTAAACTTTCTATCTTTGTCTGAGACAATCATCCTAGGTATCCCATGCAACCTAGCAATCTCTCTCATGTAAATTTCTGCAATATTAGCAGTTGTATGTGTTTTTTTTACTGGAACAAAATGAAAAGCCTTTGTTAATTTGTCAACCACCACCATGATTGAATCATGCTTCTTATTTCTTATGGGTAATCATGTGATGAAATCCATGGTGATCACTTCCCATTTCCTCTTTGGAATGGGTGAAGTCTGTAGAAACCTTGTTGGATGCCTATGTTCATATTTCACCTTCTGAAATTCCATACATCGAGCAATGTAATCAACAAGATCCTTTTTCACTCCCAGCCAAAAGAATTGGCTTCTTACTATTGTAATTTTTTTCCGGTAACCAGGATGTCTAGTATAAGGAACATCATGCATTTCCTTCAATACCAAATTCCTCAATTCTCCAGAACTAGGAACATAGATTCTATTCTTATTCATGAGTAATCCATATTGCTTTATCTCATACTCCTTTATTTTCAGTTGTACATCTCCTTTCTATAAGATTTCCTTTACCTGTAGGTAATGTTGATCTGTAAAAAGACCTTCTAAAATTTGGCTCTTCAAGTCTGACTGATGCATACCGACAATAGTAGCATGAATGAGATGCACTCTTCTACTAAGTGCATCAACAAATTTATTATAGTTTCATTTGATATGCTTTATATCAAGGTCATATTCACTTAAAAATTCCATTCATCTTGTTTTCCTCACATTCAAGGTTGGTTGTTCAAAAAGATACTTCAGGCAAATGTGGTCTGTCCTTAATTCAAATCTCTTCCCAATGAGATAATGCCTCCACATCCTCAAGGCGTGGACAATGGAAACAAGCTCCAAGTCATGTGTGTCATAGTTCCTCTCATTCTCCTTAAGATTTCTGAACTCATAACCGATGACATGTCCATTTTGCATGAGGACTCCCACAAGTCCTTCCTTACATGCATCCATACATACCACAAAACCTTCATTTGGGTCCACAATCTTTAAGACATGTGCATTAGTAAGTAATTCCTCAACAGATTAAAATTCTCTTCACGCTTAGGTTTCCATTCAAATTTAGTTCCCTTATTTTGAAAATAAGTGATGGGATGAGCAATCTTAGAGAACCCTACTATGAACATTCTGTAGTAACCATCCAAACCCATAAAATATCTGACTTCTGACACATTTCTAGGTGTTGTCCATCCTCTAATGGCTTCAATCTTCTCTGGGTCTACTGCTATGCCCTGCTCTGAAATAATGTGTCCCAAGTAATGGATCTTCTTTTGATAAAAGGAACACTTATTCACCTTGGCATACAACTAGTTTTATCTCATCACTTGCATTACCAGTCTTCAGTGATGTTCATGCTCCTCCTCAGACTTAGAATAGATAAGTATGTCATCCAAGAACACTATAAAAAAATTATCCAAATAATTTATGAATATTTCGTTCATTAAGAACATAAAAACAACTGGTGCATTGGTCAGTCCAAATGGCACCATTACAAATTTGTAATTCCCATACCTTGTCCTAAAGTTTGTCTTATGAATGTCTTCTTCCTTGATCCTTACCTAATGGTATCCCGAACTTAGGTCAATCTTTGAAAATATATTTTCTCCTCTTAGATGATCAAAGAGGCCATCAATTATGGGTAGAGGGTACTTGTTCTTTATGGTATTAATGTTCAGTTGTCGAAATTGAATACACAGTCTCAAGGTGCCATCCTTCTTTTTAACAAAAAGTATTGGTTCTCCCCAAGGTGAAATAGTTCGATGTATGTACCATTTCTTCAACAGTTCCTCCAACTGCATTTGTAATCCTTTTAACTCTAGTGTGCCTATTCTCTAAGGTATTTTTGACACCGAGGCAGCTCCAGGCACTAGATCAATTGAGAAATTTATCTCCCTTGTTGGTGGAAACCTTGGTATTTCTTGGAATACATCTTCAAATTCATTTAGTACCGAGAAATATTCAAGGCTTGCCCCCCTTGTATTTTCTGGATCTTCCACATGAGTTGCATACAATTGGCATCCTTTCCCAAAACATCTCTTCAGTTGTAAGGATGAGATCCCCCTTATAGACATGGGTATTGGAACTTCCGTCACAGTGCTTTGTTTTCCATCTCCATCAAAACATGTAAATGTCTTTCTATGACAATCTAGGACAACATGATTCTTTTCCAACCAATCCATTCCAATTAGAATATCATAAGACCCCAATGGTATGATATTTAGATCAACATTTGTAATCACACCATTAAGACTTATGGAAAATTCTATGACCATATCATGGATTCTCCTTTTAGTTCCAGTGGCTAGCTGAACCAAACTTGATTTTCCAAGCTTACTTTTCTCTAAATTTAATCTATCCACTATTTTAGGATCAATGTAACAATGATTTTCTCCTGAATCAATCAAAATAGAAACAGTCTGATTTATGATCATACCTTCCACCTCGATCATATTGGACCGGTACTCTTCTTGTCGATCATATAAAGTTGCATAGATTCTTCCCATATCTTTGATTCTTGTAGCTTCTTGGACATTCTGCACAGTCTTCACTCAAGCCTTTCTGTGTGGGCAATCCTTGTACATGTGATATTCTTTGCATCCCCAAAATTGGATAGGTGGTCTTCCCATTTTTTCCAAGGAGTCTTCTTTCTTGGATTCACCCTTAGCATACTAATATTGATGATTTTTGTTAGGCTCATTCCTATTGAAGGGAGGTTTCAATCCTTTCCTCCTATGATAAGACTTCTCTTTCTTCTTATCCTTCCAATATTTTTGTAGGGATTACCTTGCCTATCCTTGCTTATATAGGTATTTATCCTTCATGATGGCCTTATTCAAGGTCTTGGGCTCATCATACATAATATTTTCTTTATAAAAGGCTAGCAGTCCACTAAAAAACTTATGTATCTTTACCTTTTCATCGTTTATAAACCCAACATATTTTAACAATCCCAAGAATTTCTTCTCATATTATGCCATAGTCATGCTTCCCAACTTGAGTTCAAAGAAATCCTTCATTTTATTGTCATAGAAATTATTTGAGAGGCACTCCTTCTGGAAGTACTTCTCCAACTGTTTCCAAGTGATCCTATTCTCATTAACATGTTCAACTTTCTTTAGTTGATCCCACAACATTGTAGCTTTATCGTGTAAATGGTAAATGGAAATCTTGGCTTCTAGGTTTGATGAATAGTTATTCAATCAAAAATATCTCTTGATTCCAAGAAACCATGATTCGACATGATCTTTCCTTTCTCTTTCACCATCAAATGAGGGTGGCTTAAGCTTCCTCAACTCTCCTTGCAAACTCTCCACTTCCTGTCTCCTTTTATGGTGCCTAACAGGAGACACCTCTAGACTGCTTATGGGATCTTTCGATGCATAAATGTTTCTTGCTGAGTAAGGGGGTGAGTAGTGTCTATGATTTCTATTGGCACTCCTCGAATAACCAGCTCTTCCACAATCCTCTCTTTGTTCACAAAGCTTGCCTTCTTCCTCTTGCTTTGAGTTCTATCCATTCTTTGTTTTCCTCTGCAACTGATTTAAGCTCTGTAGCACTCGAGCATTTATCTAAATTTTATCTCTCATCAGTCTCTCATTGTCTCCTTTGTAGATCTACACTTATATTTTTAGGCTTATTATAACTTCTATTAAGGTTTATTTCTCTCCTCTTTCCTTGCGTCCATTGGATTTTGTCTCTGCATTACCAACTCTAGTATTCTAGCATTCAACCTCCTTATCATGGTTGGAGGCTCCCTTTATTCAATATGCATTCTGAGCTGATGTGTTTAAAACCCTTAATTCTACAAAATGTGCAAGAAAACATTTTGTTATAATATGCATATGGTAAAAAAAAATTGCCAAAACATGTTACAGGTCCTTTTTTTCTTCTCAATTCATGAAGAACACATATATATCAATATGCATCATATAACATTCCTATGTTATCATTTATATGATACAAAATTCAATTCTGCATAATTTCTTCTTTCAAACCACCTTCCCAGGTGACCATGACTAGAAACCATGGGCTAACTCCTTCCTTAGCACTTTTCTGGCTAGAAAACAGCCAATTCAGCCATTAGCCCTTCTTTCCTCAGCTCTTAGTTGCATGTTGTTGCACCTCTTTCATCACCTTGGTGAGCAAAATAGAGGTTCTTGCAAGCTTAGTTGGGTCTGCTGAGTAGGAAAACTGTAGAGGAAAGAGTTAGAGAAAGAAAACAAAAAAAAACTAGAATTAAGAATTAAACTAAGAGATGCAATAAAAACTAAATTCATGAGCATAGGTACATAGAAACAAAAAGAACCATAAGACCCATGTCACCAATGTTTGAGGATGATCTATTAGTGAAAACAAAGCACCAAGAACAAAGGGGACAATGAGTCCCTTCTTGCTCTAAGGGAAGGTTCTTGGACCCTCACTAGCTAGCTCTTCTTACAAAAAAGAAAGATGGAAAATGGTGATGAAAGAAATCTTTACAAATCCGCTCAATGGTGAGGTGGATTTTCCAATGTAATGGTGCCAATATGCTTGTGTCAAGGATGGAGTCCTCAAAACAATAGAGGCAAGATAACATTACATTGAATTCCTTGAGAAAATGAGGTGCATCCATGTCTTTTTATAACATTCATTTGGGTTATTGTTTAACTGCTTTGTAGTGTGAAAAGAGGCCAATTAGGGAATTATTAGGTCTTTCACCAGCCCACCAGTTGGATCCAACCTAGATTTGAGGGTCAAATTGGCTTGGGAGCTGAACCATAATTGGTTGGGAGGCCGACCACTTCCATAAATGCACCGTTTAGCAGGTGTGCGGCTTTTTGCGCTAAAAGTCGTGCATCATGTGCCTATGCGTGATTTCTACGTTCCTGTTCCGTGCATGCGCGCGCGTGCCCAATGTCTACAAAGCATTCTTCAATTTTTCACTACTTTGTATAGTTTTTAAACTTTTTTGAATGTTGTGGTATTAATTCAGGTCCATGGATGACTTCATCACTATTTGACGATGTTGAGTTCATGTAACCATGTGCGGATGAAATTTCAGTGATAACAGATGCCCCCTGATGGATGAGGTTAGGAGCATACATATAGCCGAAATCCATCAATGTTTCTTCTACTGAGAATGTTGTTGTAAGATAGAGAAATAGTGGGATCATTCAGAGTGATCCATTGGAGAAAAAAGGAACCGGTAGGACCCGACCTTCCATGAGGTGTATAAAATAGAAAACTGTGTACAAACGAGGCGGGGATGCACCATGCTCGTGTTATGTGACTCTGAAAAAGGATGACTGAAGTGTTGGTGTAGAAAACTGCAACACCCTTGGGGGTGGTTGTGATAAAGGCAGAAGACAATTCTGCAAATGAACATACTCTGAATAGTAGGCAATGATCGCGATAATAAGTAGCAACGATGATGTGGGCATTGATAGCCCTGCCAAGTTCAGAGGTCTTCAGAAACTAAAATAACTAACTGCAATAGTCGCAAAGTAAGACCCACTGTAACATGAGAAATTGTTGGTGTCGAATGTTATGGGGGTCAACGACAACAGGGAGCAGTGATGTTTCACCCTGTGTCATCCGAGATCCCTCATTGAGTGGATAATGAGAATCAAGATATTGTCACCCATCTAGAAAATTGTGCTGATGTCGACAAAAGGGGAATGTGACTCCCATAAGAAAATGGCTTCATGAAATCTACTGAGGTGAGGAAGTGGTAGAGGTACATGGATGAATTCAAGATGTGGGAAGACTCAAGACTTCCCTTGGTTGGCGTAGGTATGAGATAAAAAGTGGCTGCAACCGTTCAATGAGGTTGAGGGTCAGGGGGGTGACAAGACTAGGGATAAGTTGTGCTAGAGGTGGGACAAGGTGAAAAAGTTAAGATGGTAGAGGTAAGTGACCTGCGGGGTACTCTAAAGATATGGACGATGCTGACAAGGGTAGATGATAAGTAGTGCTCCAACCAAGGGTAACATGGGTTGTGTTTGGCCAAAAAAGTAGGTCGCCCCAAGGTGACGACAAAAAAGGGAATGTAATGATTGGAAAATAAATGTGTTTGTACAATAAATAATGAATAATTTTGGGGAGAAATGTACAAATATAGAAACGGGTGCCCCAGTGTGATATGGGTGGCCCATGTAGGGCATAATTTGCTCAGAAAATTGATGAAGGGTGGGGGCCCCATTGGTGAGTTTCTATATGAGGTAGGTGAAATGGAGGGAGATTTGCAGATGGACAAACTGATTGTGGATGGAATGTAGGCTTCATGATACTGTTGAGGTGTAGTCAAAAAAATAGAACCGTGAAGAGATAATCTGGGAGTTTGTGTGGGAAAGCTAGCAAAATGAGGAGAAAGATTATGTGGTTTGATTCGTGACATGATGAAAGACTGTCCGGACTCCCATCCCTAAAGGGTTTTGAAAAATAGCATGAGTGTCAGAAGTGCCACATGGTGATATGAATGGAACAACTCATGTGGGGAAGAATGCTACCGGGTGACAGTACGGAAGATGCAAATGGAGGCATGCGTACTGCAGAGCCGGGAATGGGGATCCTAGAGGCAAATGTCAGAGGGTGTGACTGGAAATGTAAGTGCGATACAGAGGGAAGGACTACATGCTAGTGCTGAGTATATACCTGAAGGGGTTGCGTCGATGTATGATGACCAAGTACCTGTACATATGAAAACCGAATACCCAAAGTGAACAATATCTAAAGAGAATCGAAGATATGAGCATGTATTTGATAAGCGTAAATATGCACATGCGTACTTGAAAAGGAGCCATGGGGGCTTAGGATGAAAAGAGGCATGGGGACTGTTGTGATGTAGATGATGGGATGTTGATCCTGTGGTTGAAGACGGATAGAAAAATGGACACCGTGAGCTCCCGGAATGGTGAGTGGAAGTTTGGAAAAAAGGCCTATATATAGTTGTAGGGCCCACATTGCCACCCCATTTGTACTTGCTACAATAGTGACTAGATAAGGAGTTTTCAGAGGAGTTTTGGAGATTCGGGGAGGATGAGGCATCTGATTGGCGATTAGTGAGATTTAGGTTAGTGGTCTGATCATCTTGGATAGAAATAGGATTTCATTTTTTGGGCAGGGTCGGTACGGGGGGTGGACCACCACCACCTGAGGAAGGTGGTGTTGGGCCGCCACCGCCTGAGGGAGGGGCAGGTGGTGGTGCTTTAGAGGCACCGTGAGTGGTGCTTTATGTATTTGATGTATGGATATATTTTTTGTATATAGGTTGGTGAGCCCATTTTGTATCAAGGTGTTGCATTGGCCTGTGGATACTTTGTATTTTTTGTATGCAAACATTCGGATGGCACTGTGGACCTATATATATACATGAGTATACTTTTTGAGATCTATGTGGTGTTTACATGTTTTGGGTTAATGTTTTGATGATTTCTATTCTATGTATATGCTGTGACAAGATTGTGATAGGTTTATGTATGTGTAGAGGTAGCTTGATGTGATATATGCCAGTCTAACACAATATTAACTAGGTTATCCGTTATTTGATTCAATTGTCTTGGAATATGTGTAAATGTAATGGAATCAAAATGTCGAGATAAAAGCCTAACCTGCAAGTATTTGCAAAAGAGGCAAGGATCATAGACGCGACACACATTGTTGAGCTAGAGTACGACTAGTTGAGATTCGAGAAAGACGCTAAGGTGTCGAATACGATGATGCTGAGCATCGGCCAGGAGGCCAATGATGGAGGTGTATTCGGCTTGGTTGTTAGTTGCTGACCCCAAACATATGCCGCTCAAATGGAGCATTTCATGTGAACGGGTGTAGAGAGCCCAAGCAGCCGAAGCGAGATTTTTCATCCAATAGCTGGTGTCGTCGGCGTAACCGATGTGGTACGATGGTGGAGGAAGCATCTGTCAATAGAACAAAGGATAGTTTAGACGTGAGGGAAGGAGAAAAAAGATTAAAAACTCTAAAAATAAATAACCTAAAGTAGGATGATTACGGTTAAGCGTAAAATTTCTTTAAGTATAACCCATTGACGGGTTCTTTGAGAGAGAGGCCTTCAGGAGAGGCCAGGATATATGCACCTTTGGTGATACAATGTTGAATGATGTATGGGCCATGTTAGAGTGACTCGAATTTTCCATGGCCAAAGGTATCATGAGCAATATCGTAAGCCAGGATGAGGTCGCCTTCACAAAATGAGCGAAGGTTGACATGGTGATCAAAGGTAGCCTTGGATTGTTTTTTAGCTACCTCGTTGTTCTGTAATGAAGATCGACGATCTTCATCTAGAGACTCCAAGTTCAGCAAGCGCTTCTCCATTGGAGAAGTGTCAGGTAATAGCTCAATTGCGGTGCGTAAGGTGGGAATTTTGCACTCAATGGGGAGAGTGGCTTCAACCCCATGGACTAAATGAAATGGTGTGAATCCAGTAGCGGTTTTCATAGCCGTTCGGTAAGCCCATAGTGTAGAAAATAACATATGATTCCAATTGATTTTATGTTTATTAACCATGTGTTGTAACATGGTCCTGAGGACTTTGTTAACTGCCTCGACCTATCCATTGGACTGAGGGTAATATGGTGAGGCAAACTCATGAGAGAATGCTAACTAAGATGAGAGTTCGATGGAGATCTCATTCTCGAAGTGTTTTCCATGATTAGAAACAAGTTGGAGGGGTACTCCAAAGCAGGAGATGATGTGGTTAAAGAAAAAATGCATTGTAGTGTCAGCGGTGTTGTTGAAAGTGGGCATAGCTTCTGCCCATTTGCTGAAGTAATCAACGGTGACAACGATGTATTTGTGACCCTTGCTGGAGGGGGGATTACAAGTCATGAAGTTGATGCCCCATTTACAAAAAGGGCCAGCAGTAATGACAGGGTGAAGAAGGGCAAGGGGAGCTCGGGATTTGTTGGCGTAAAGTTGACATTGCGGACATCATTTCACGGCATGAATGCAATAATGAAACAAGGTAGGCCAAAAGTACCTAGATCAGATTTTAATGGTGGGGGAAATGTTGGCCATATTGCCTTCTTCAAAAGCATCAGGGGCAGGAATGGGATTTTTGAACCAGTCGATAGGCCCTGATGAGATAAAATCCTTGGTTTCGACCGCGTAAATGGGGTTTTGGTTAGGAGGCATGGAGGCTTCCTGTGGAGAGAAGAGTGCGTGATGGTGTAGAGCATCCCAGGGAGAGTCCGAGTGTTTTAACTCTTCGAGTATTTCTTCATCGCATTGGAAGTGACGGGACTACAAGGGGTCATGAGGAGTGATCTCGGTGACAGTGGTCGGGTGGTTTCCCCCTGGTGAAGAAGTAGGGGGAACATTGTTAGGAGATGGTGAGGGTTCACTTGACATAAACCGTATATTGAAGTACTGAGGGGTACCTATGGTGGTTTGGTGGAGAGTGTCCGTAGGGGAATGAGTGGGAGAGTTGGGGGGATTGGGGGGTGAATCCTCAGATACGTCATATAAGAACCATGGAAGTGTTGGGAGTGCCTCAGGTTCAAGAGAAATGACATGAAGAGCCTCTAGTGATGAGGTAATGTCAATTATCGCCTGTGTGGGTCGGTGAATAAGGGTCAATTGACATTGCCTATATTCAAGGATCATAGGACATTGGAATGTAAAATGAGCTAATGAATCGTAGAGAGAGCAAGGGCATCTCATACGTTCATTGACTGAAGTGGTGACATAACGGATGTCAGTGATATTTGTTGAGAAGGACGTAGCAGAACTGGGGTTGTTCTGGAAGTTCTGGCGTATGGCGACTAATGTCTGTCGAAAGCATGGCAGTGCTGGGAAATGATGGGTATAATGGCCATACTCTAAACATATAGCACAAGAATATTTGGTCCTCAACCCTTTACTACTGGAAGGGTGGGTGGTAGTGGAGGGACTAGCAATAGTGGCGGGTGTTGGGGGAGTTTGATTGAGGGGGATCAAATTCTATAATTTAGGTAGTGATGGACAGTTGTTGGTTTGGTGGCCCTCTTTCTCACATAGTGTGCAAGGTGGTGGGATGCATGGAGGAAGTGGAGTGGTGGGATCCTTCTTATTTCTCTTACCCCCAGCTGTAGCAGGGGGATTAGTGAGTGGGGGGTGGTGGTGGGGGTAAGGATGGGAATCGTCATGGGGATAACTTCCTGAGGGGGAAGGGATAGTCGAGGGACCATCTCTGGTGGGTGTAAATACCAAACTGGGATTGCTAACACCATATTAGGTAGTGTGATCGTTTCGGATACCTGAAAATCTTCGATACCAGGTGGAGGGTAAAAGAAGGGAATTTGAGTGAGGGGTTGGGGAACTGTCTCCCAAACTGGACTATGTCCTTGGGGAGAGGTGGAATCGTGGACTGGTGGGGTCGACGAGTGTCTAGTAGGTTCTTGAAGGGGGGGTTATGCGACGAGTGGGACATCAGGTATGATAGAATACATTGTAGGAGGAAGGGTATCCTATGTGTGAGTTATGTTAGATGATATGACACACACTTGATTGGAAGGGTGTATGAGTGGTGGTGCTCCATGGTATGTTCCTAATAAGGATGGATCTTTAAAAATCCTAGGACCCATCTCGATGAGTGGATATGTGTCATGGCTTATGTGGATGAGAGGAAGAATGCTATCGATGTTGGTAGATGGATTAGGCTCATAATGTGAGACTTGGTCAATGGTAACGATCTTCCCATTGTGAGGGAACATCATTGTCCGAAAGACCGAAGATGCAACTTCCTTCATAGTGTACATGTAGCTACGACCGAATAGGATATTATAATTGAGTGGGGCATTGATAACTTCGATATCGATGAGAATAGTCTTTCCCCCGAGTTCGACGCGGACATTTTGGAAGAGCCCTTCAAGAGAGGATGGTCGTCCATCATAATCTTGTAATGTGATGGCAGAGGGTATGAGTTCCGGGGAACCAAGTTTCTGCCATACCATTTTGGACATAATGCATGTAGATTCACCTTCATCAATGATACACCGATGAACTGTGATGTTCCATATTTTCACTGGTATTTAAAAAGCGATGAAGGTGGGAAGATGACGTTCTCCACTATCAAGATCAAAGGTAACGAGTCGGGTATCTGCAGGGTCGACTGCCCCCAAGGTGGAAAGTAGTGATTTCTGCTGAGTAGGACAAGTCTGGAGGACTTCCAAAACTGACATGGCAGCCAGGGATTGTGCTAAGTCATCCACCAAACTATAGTTATGAGCTACCCTAGCCTATGGGTTGTGGACATTCCTACGCAATGGGATGCGAGGTATGCAAAGCGATGGTTTGGCGGAAGGGCGAGGGATCACCAATGGGGGTCCCGTTGGTGGAGGGTTTGTCTCTGGAGGGGTTGGAGTAGACTCAGCGGGGGCATGATACTGATGATTATGCATTTGCAGAAGGATTTCTTCCTCATTGGTGAGGAGAATTGTACGATCTACTGGATTGTTGGGGTTGAGGTATTGTCCCGCCTCGGGTGGTGTATGCTGTGTGTCATATTGGGTGTTTATCACACCTTGATGTGGGATAGGATTTTGCAACACGACGAGGGGTTGTTGTATGTATTGTTGTGGTGCCTGTGGAGGGGTAGGATGTGCAAGAAAATAGGGAAGACTACCAGAGTCTTTCAACCATTTGAAATCAGTGATCTGGGGGCAATGATGAGTGTAATGGCCAAACTCACCACAAAGGGCACAAGAGAAAATGTTTTTAACATTGTTTCACCCTTGGCATTTATTATTATTGCCCCTTTGGGGGTTTTGGTTCCCTTGGTTCTGGTTTCCCCCAGTGGGTTGTTGCTATGGGGGTTGATTCCTTCCCTGACATGGGTTGTTGTTATTCCTATTCCATCCTTTCTTCTTGGCATTGTTCGATGGATGGGTTGGATTGGCTGTATTCAACTGTTCAAAATTTTGGTATTGTTGAACAACAGAGGGTTGAACAAAATTCACCCCCTCATGAGAATGTGGGGGAGCCATGGGTTGTGGAGGACTAGGAAATGGGAAGTATGGATTCTGTGGTGGTACCGATCCATAAGGTACATAGGAAGGTGTAGTGATTTTGCTAGTACTATAAGCTGATGTTGATGGAGTACCATTGTTTAGGGGGATAGGTGGATGTATGGGAGGTGTCGACGGTGGTCCACTGATGGGTGGAGGTATAGAAACAAGGTATGGCTATTGATAAGGGGGTGGGGGGAAACAAGAAGTGCCCCTGTATGCTAGAGGGTATTGAGGTGTTCCATACATCGGTGGAAGTTGGGTTTGTGGACCGTGGTGTGTGGTGTCACCAATCAGTCTGTCTGCTGAGTGAGACATCCCAGGGTTGTCTTGGCCAAATGGCACAGGTTTTGGAAGATCAGGAAGTACAATGTATAAGTACCCTGACTGTGCATAGATGAGGTCATACCGTTGGGACTTGCTGATGGATTCCTCTTCAGACTAAGGGAAGGTGGAAGCTACATCCTTACTAAGGAGAGAGACAAGTGATCTAAGAAACCAGTCAAGACACTGTTGCTTGGTGGTTTCTTCTTTGCACAAACTATGTCGCCTAGGCCACTCATGAATGTGGTTAGCGATGTGTGTGGCTAAGGTTTGTTTGAAATTAGAAAGTAGTTCTAGACCATTGTCATGGCGGATGGGTAATTGGAAGAAGGTCAACAATTCTTTGGCCAATGACTTAAAAGTTGCGTGGGACCCTGATTTTTCTTCAACATACCATTTAGCTGATGGGCCAGTGAGTGTGCATTGAAATAATCGCAGTCTAATGGAATCATCCATAATGCTATTGGAGGAGCACCACAAGTGAAAGGTCATCACATGGTTGGCAGGGTCATCGCCTGCCTTTCCTTCAAACTTTGGTATGTCTGAAGGTAGTTTGGTGGGCATTGGAGGCCATGTGGGCTCATGGAATATAAGATCATTGGTAAGTTTGCTGAGATCCAATATGTTGAGAGAGGCCAAACATGGCATCTGCAGTGGGGGGGAGGATTAGCTCCGGCCATAGTGTGTTGTGAACCTGACCCTTGAGGGGGGCTAGGTGGGTTGGTGCTTCCTCCTTGAGAGGAAGTGGGTCCCCCGCTTCCATGTAAAGAAGAGCGAGTGAACAGATGACCTTGGGAAGAGGACCTAAGTAATGTAGAACCAAGCAAGGTTGATCCTAAAATAGTAGCACTCACAGGAGTGTGTGAAGGAGGTGCTAATGACTGAGCACGACCAGATACTCCCCCTAAGATAGGAGGGAGGTTTAGCAAGAATTGTGAATGATGGGGGTTATGTGGTTCCCCTATGATGTCAGACTAGCTGTGTGAATGTGTGAAAAAAGTGGTGAGGGTAATATAGAAACAAGAGCCTTTGCATTGAGTGTTTACACAATATATATATGCAAATAAAACTATAATTAGATGTGCATCATACATAAAATGAGAAAGAAGCATATATGTGGGTAAGTAGGGTTTTGTCCACGTGGGGAATCAAAAGAAAACAAATGCTCGTGTCCTAGGAGATGTAATTTCCTACCTCTCAAATAGCACTGGACCTTCCAATAGTACTCAACAGTGGGGTCTAAAGTCACTGGAAGAGAAATTAGTGAAGGATGAAATAATTGGTTATAATGAGGGGTAAAGGGGGCATATCTCGAAAGAGATGGTGATATTTTCCAATAGCCACACAAAATCCAATCAAGGTGAAATTGTAGCCCACAATAGCCACCTGGGTAGATGTCCTAAAGTTGGTCACTAGGTACCTCGGTCAAAGTGCAGCATTTCGATTTTCGGCCTAAGAAATGGGTCACGGGCTAGATCCCGTCCAGGAGGTGGGTGCCTCAAGGGGGGATGCACAGAACAACCGGACCTCGGCGTTCAACCCTTCACGAGTATCTCCCTGCCTTATGGTATTAGCAACACTTGACTTGGAGGATTTTCAATTCCCTATTTGTCAACCTCTATGTTTTGACAATGTGAAAACCAGATAACGGAGAGTTATTTGGATGCCTATCCCCGAAATCCTACCTAGACTAAAAAATTTCTTTTGGCACCTCTTGTGGAGGAAAGCTTAGTGAGTT
>JZKD02S0323731.1:279510-303369 GCA_000966675.3 Picea glauca | reverse complement strand
CAAACCAACCTCGTTGATTAAAAATGGGAGTGGATAGTTTCATCAAGAAAAGGGTGGGGTGTTTTCGGAATCCCTTTGGAGGAAACTTACTTTGACCTCCATGTTTCAAGAAGAATATATGTGAGTGATAAGTGACTTTTGTGTGTGAGTGAAAGTGTGCCAATTTTTAGTGACTTATATGTCACCTTGTTGCATGTGGACTTCACTTGTTCCTTACAAGAGTTTGATTACCTAATTAACTAAGTGCCTTTGGTACAACCTTGCGTAATTCAAAAGTCCCTAGGAAGCTAGCATGTGGACATGTGGGTCCGTTACTATCCTTTAACTCCTTATTGTGATGTAATCTAAGAAAATCTTTGAAACTATCCTAGATTGAACATGTGGGCATGTATGCGCCCGTTACAAAACCTTTAAACTTCCCTAGTGTTTTGATCTAAGAAAAAAAATAATTCAAACACTATCCTATATTTGTAGCATGTGGGCATGTATGGGCCCGTTACAATATTAAGATATGTTTGAAAAAGAAAAATAAGAGGAGTCCCAAGAAGGGTTGTTTTCCTCTCCTAAAGGTTTTAATGTTCTTAAAGGAGATGAAATCATTTCACAATCTTTTTCTGATTCTTAAGATCGCTTGGAGGCACAAGAGAAAAGCATACTAAGCGATTGTCATTCAACTTCTAGTCCCAATGCAAGTTAAATGTGATGAAAAATGATTTCCAACTTTATCTTGCAAGTCAAAACAAGCCATCCATGTGGCAAAAGGAAAAGAAGGGAAATTGATTTTATCCTCCTAAGTGCCTATGTGTTTTTTGACTAACCCCTTTATATGATGAGGGGACTAAGTGTGGTGCAACTTTAAAACATGCTTGACATCATTTTTAAGAAAGGAAATTTCCTTCCCCACATCTCAAAAACTTTACAATGTGAAATTTTGCACATATGCGCAGGTCCTAGTGGAGACAGAGGCGCACAGAGCGCATGCGCATGAACAGAGACAAATTAAAAAGTGCACATGCGTATAACATAATTGTGAATTAGGCGCATAGGCGCATGATGCACATTTGTGGGCTGAAAAACCCATGCATATGCGGCACACGACCGAGAATGAAAAATCCGAATGGATTTCTCTCAATTCAACTCGGAATTGGTTGGTTGGCAGGTCGTCTTAGGCCGGTTAGTGCACCTGCAAGTTAAACAAACTAAAAGAGGAGCAAGAAAAACCCAAATGGGGTAGGAAATTGATACCTTTCCCCAGTGGAGTCGCCAATCTATTGCACCTCTTTTGTCACCTTGGTGAGAAAAATAGAGGTTCCTGCAAGCTCAGTTGGGTCTGCTGAGCAGGACAGCGGTAGAGAAAAGAGTTAGAGAAAGAAAACAAAAAAAAACTAGAATTAAGAATTAAACTAAGAAATGCAATAAAAACTAAATTCATGAGCATAGGTACATAGAAACAAAAAGAACCATAAGACCCATGTCACCAATGTTTGAGGCTGATCTATTAGTGAAAACAAAGCACCAAGAAGAACGGGGACAATGAGTCCCTTCTTCCTCAAAGGGAAGGTTCTTGGACCCTCACTAGCTAGCTCTTCTTAAAACAAAGAAAAATGGAAAATGGTGATGAAAGAACTCTTTACAAATCCACTCAATGGTGAGGTGGATTATCCAATGTAATGGTTCCAATATGCTTGTGTCAAGGATGGATTCCTAAAAACAATAGAGGTAGCATAACATTACTTTGAGTTCCTTGAGAAAATGAGGTGCATCCATGTCTTTTTATAGCATTCATTTGGGTTATTGTTTAACTCTTTTGTAGTGTAAAAAGAGGCCAATTATGGCATTATTTGTTCTTTGACCAGCCCACCAGTTGGATCCAGCACAGATTTGAGGGTCAAATTGGCTTGGGAGCTGAACCATAAGTGGTTGGAAGGCCGACCAGTTCCATAAATGCATCGTTTAGCAGGTGCGCTAATTTTTGCGCTAACAATTGTGCATCGTGCACCTGTGCATGATTTCTACATTCCTGTTTCGCGCATGCGCGCACACGCCCAATGTCTGCAAAGCGATCTTCAATTTTTCACTACTTTGTATAGTTTTTGACCTTTTTTAAATGTTGTGGTATTAATTCAAGTCCATGGATGACTTCATCACTTTTTGACGATGCTCATTTCTTGTAACCATGTGTGGACGAAATTTCAGTGATAACACATGTGACCATGATCATGACCCTACGCTTAGATGATAAAGCACTTATCCAGAGCTTTGGGACTTCTTAACTTCATAATCGTCAACCAATTCCCAGTCTCTGGACTGCGTGACCTATCTCCACGTGGTGAAATACTGGAAGCGTACATGTGGCCCAATCAGGTGGGTGACATGTATGATGTTCTGACTAACATTCCAATCCTCCATATGCTCAAAACATATTGACATGTGGCACACATACCATGTGTCCACGTCACCCCAGTTGATGTCTTTAAGCCACATCACTGCGAAATTTTGGGGTTCACATCACCTCTAGCTGACATCATTGTTCCCCACCATTTCGTCTCTTCGGGCTTCGGGAGATTCCACACTAGAAAATTTTTGATTCTCCTGAACTTTGAATTCCTGAACTGGCCAATCTATTGACATGTGTCTCCCTTATCGGATGGTCTGTATTAAGCTCGATATTCGAGACTTCAGGAGATACTTTTGTATAGATCAAAAGTTCTTGTTTTATTGAGATGAATGGTCCTCCATTACTTTGGAACTTCGCACAATTCTTTCCCTAGTGATTTTCTATGAAAAACCTTATGGAGTACTAAGTCTACAAAGTATGAGATCTGGCACTACCTGTCCTTATTGATGGATGGTCTAGATGAACTCTAGGCTTCGGGCCTTTGAGAGTTCTGGATTTTCACATCCGTCCTTCTTCCGAAGTTGTTACCCCTGGAGTGAAGGATCTCCTACCACACATCCACTTTGATCAATGGTCTAGATCTACTTCGGATTTTCAGATTTTCGATGGTTTGAGCACTACATGTCACATCACTTAATGCCTTTCAATTTGTGGGGGAATGCATCATCGGTTTGGACTAAACTGCCTTTCACCCCGCAATTCTTATGACACTGACATTTGACCCCTCGGTGAAACCATGGTTTGGATTGTGGTACTGCCTTGGGAAATTAACTCCTATGAAACTTTAGCCCTCGCAATTCCTCCTGGTCGTCGATCTCTCTCTCCAATGGGATCTGATGGTTGTGAATTAATCCTTGCTTCACTTTCATTGGATGACCCTTGTTCCCCTAATATCCAATCCAACGATCCCAAATATCTCTTGATCCCATAGTGGCAATTGTGCTTGAATTTTAAGGGGACAGTCATGAACCATTGAACCCTTAGAAAGGACCTCTCATGTTCTAGCTCCAGCGAAGACTTTGCAACGCTATTCCTTCTAAGATTTTCAATTTCATGGTCAGGATTCGATCTCGACCACGAGGCTCTGACCAACAGACCTGGACCATATTGACCCAGTGTTTGAACCAAAAGCTCTGACACCAATCTATAACATACCCATCCACCCATAGGTCGGGGTACGCCACCTTCAATCCCACCCATGGACTTCTTTCTTCTATAGATACCCTTTTTCCATTAATAAGGATGCATAAAAGAAAAGGATTTAATGACATGCACAACAATAACCAACAAGCATGCATATTCTAAAGATTCAATTAAATGATAATTCAATACACAACGAGAATACATTCATATATAGGTAAATAATACGATAATAGAGAGCAGTTATCTTTATAAAATATGACACCAACTGGTTGCAAAACAAGGATGTTCCAGCCAACCATAGACACTATTGTTCTGAATCTTAACAATAGTGTCACCCCTGTGCCAGGGACATGAATCCACAAGGATAGTTCCAGAGTGTTAATTGGCTTTCCAAATCGGTCAACACTCAAGATCTCATGGGATATCCCCTTACTCACAACAATACAAGTACCCATCTCTCTTCTACCAAACATGCACCACCCAAGAGAATGAAACTCCACCCATCTTTGCCACACAGTCCCTCAGGCAGTCCTTCTCCTTATTTTGGGCTCCAACGCAACTGGTCCATAATATCAATGCTGGAACTCTCAGGACTCACAGTTGTGAACCATGTTGGGCACAAGCCAATGCATCTCAAACATGTAGGCCTTAAGTCATGGCTGGATTACACCAGCGACCAATACAACCAACAATACCATGGCTAATATTCAGTAATTTGTGTCCCTTTCCCTAGCCACAACACACATGAGGATGGATCAATGAGTGATAGGTAAGGACGGGATGAATGAACGAGTGAGAAAATGAAAAGAACGCATGAACTGGTGATAAAGTGGATGATTGAATAAGAGAAATAATGAACAAGTAATTAGTGAACAAGCCAGCAGCCAAACCCGCCATCATACCAGGGGCAGGTTTAAGTAATTCATGGGGAATCAAGAACCTCCTGGCCTTCCCCAATAATCCCACGTAATTGATCCCACCAGCTTCGACCAAAGGATAAATAAAAATAGGAAATAGACATTTATCCCCTCAAGCCCCCTCTCTTGTGGAATCATATCCCATCTATAACTCTAGTCCTTGTCTATTTAGTAGCCAACGATGTATGTATTATTAATAATGATCAAAACATTACATTTATTGGGCACACTGGCCTTTTAATAATTGTTTGGGCACTCTGGTCTCTCAACAATGTAACAATACATTATTTAAAATGGGGGCTCAAAACTCGAGGTGTTAGATCACCTTACCTACTTATGCCCAAACTTGAGGAAGTCATGAGGCTCTTATCTCAACCACCCGCTATGATGACAAATCCATTTACACATAATCAAAACATGGCCTCGATCTCCTCTAACATCAAAAATGCATCGAGTGGGGATCAAACCCCCCTGGTGCATGATGGTGATCGTCTATGTGTAAATATGGTCAAGTCTCATATTAATGTAGCCACTCGATCTCATGATTATGGGTCTTCATATACTGTTCCAGGTCCAAAGTCTCCTCCTCCTCTGGAAACACCTTTGTAGATTGAAAAACCAAGGCTTCTGCCTCATATTCTAAAAGTATTTATAAAACTCTCTTCCCACAACCCTAATGCTAGAGTTTCCCACAGCTATATTATTTTCAAAGATCTGGGTCAAACTCCTTGTGCGATGTCATCTTTGGAGGTGCTCCAAACGTGTTGTTCATATAGGAACTCCTTGCTATATACTTTATCATCTTTAGACCCATGAGGCTCTAATTTTATCAATTTTGATGTCACAGATGTTAATCCTCGCTTGCATTACCACGTGGCCTTTCAAATCCATGTGGATTACTCAAAGTATACCATCAAACAAATTGTTATTTATGAAGGAATTGCAACTTGCATGATGTCCCTAACCTATTGGAAATCCATTGGCTCTCCAACCCTCTCTCAATCTCCGACTATGTTGACCACATTTGATGGTTGTTCTTTCCATCTACACAAAATTATTCTTGCCTTTTTGGTCTAGTTAGGCAGAAAGATAGTGGAGGTGGATTTCAAGGTGGTTGATGTGCCCCTTGACTATAATTTATTACTAGGGCGTAATTGGACTTATGATATGACTGTAGTGATATCCTCTATTTTCCACACTTTTTTTTTCCTCACGAAGGGAAAATCATGACAATTGATCAATTATCCTTTGCGCATGATAGTGCTAATGCATCAGTTGGACCTTTGATCCTATTGATCGAAAATTCTCAACCAACAACTGAGTATATTAGTGTTAGAATGTATTCCTCCGTCATGGGTACCTCTGATTACATGGAACCAATTCATCACATTTATTCCATGTTCAGAAGGTATTCATCGTCAATGAGGTATGTTCCTTTTCGTAGTTTGTATTTCAACAATCCTTGGACCCTACCTTCCTTGACCATGTATTGTGAAGGTTAGCGACATATTGGAATGGAAATGCCACTATCAATGACAAAGATAGCATATCAGGTTGTTCTTGACTCTACTGTTGAACCAGATCATGTCTCCTCATAGAAATATGAAGAGGATATTTTTCTCGAGCCTGTATGGGCCACCTTATCATCTTTCTTGCATGATTTCCTCGATGATACTTTACCTTCATATGAAGCCATATTATAGGATGAGTGGTCCTGATAAGCCATGGGACGATATGAAACCTCACTCTTACTTCCTCCTAGAGGTTCTTAGTATCGAACAAGGCAATTTTAGATCTACCTTGAGTGAGATGTGCAATCATGTCGTGGTTCCACTAGATACACATGGCATTTATGCGGAAGGAAAAATGGAAAATATTTCTCCTACCATGATAATTTACATCTCTTGAATTCCTTGAAAAATGGAAATGTATATATTGGTGCAGATTGTTCGCCTGAAGAAATTCCTATCTAGACAGTTCTCTTCAAAGAATTTTCTAACGTATTTTCTTGGTCATATGAAGAGATTGTAGGAACCAACCCTTGCATTGTAGAACATGAGATAAATACCTATCTGGATGATAGACCCATTCGAAAATTACTTAGAGATGTTAATCCTAGGAAGGCCCCTACTATTAAGGCAGAGTTAGAGAAACTACTTAATGCTAGTTTCATATACCTGATTCCCTTGACTGAATGGGTATCCAACACTGTTCCCTTAAATAAAAAAACAAGGAACCATACATATATGTATGGATTTTCGAGACCTGAATAAGGCTTGTGCTAAAGACAACTTCCTGATACCTTTGATAAACTTTTCGATTAGTGTGTGGGAAGCGAGGTTTTTTATTTTATGAACACATTTTCAAGATATAATCAAATTCAGATAAAACCTGAGGATCAACATAAGATGGAATTTATTTTCCTTGGGGTAATTTTTCACACCGGAAATTCCTTTTGGCCTTAAAAATGCTAGAGCAACCTTCCAACGATCCATGACATTTTATTTTCACAATCTCAAGCATATTGTCGAAGCTTACCTCAATGATCTTGCTACTCACTCTCACAAGAGAGTAGATCACTTTAATCGTATTTGACTAGTATTTGAGAGATTTCATTATTATCACAACCATTTAAACCCTCACAAGTGCATCTTTTGCATTATGTTTGGTTTTATTATTTGATTCTTTATTTCTGAGAGTGGGATCATGATGGATCCTATAAAGGTTGAGGAAATACTTTTATTTCCTCCCCCACTCAACATTCATCAACTTCAAGAATTACAGGAGAATTCTAAATTATTGCATCGGTTTATAGTAAACTATGTCAATATAACTAAGGATTCCATGCATCTATTGAAGAAGGACACTATGTTTGTATGGGATGAGCAAGCCCAATAATCCTTCGATGCTCTTAAGAAATCCTTGGTATTAACGCCTCTGTTGAAGCCTCTAGAGTACAGTAGAGATTATTTATTTATATCGCCACATCCGAAGTGATGGTTGGTATGGTTTTGGTTCAAGAGGACGATGAGCTCCATGACCACATTTTTTACTATCTTAGTCGAGACTTAGTCAATCCTGAACTTAAATACTCTCACATTGAGAAACTAGTCTTGGCTTTTGTACATGTGGTTCAAATATTACGACATTATAGGTTTCCTTGAAAATTTACCGTAGTTGTTGATGTCAATCCATTTCAATACATCGTTACTAAGAGTATCATAGGGAGGAAATGAAATAAGTGGATTGTCATTTTGTTCGATGAAATCTAAGAAATCACTAGTTTTTTCAGAGTTAATATAATACTTCCCTCAACTAGATGAGGACATTATTCATAATGATTCATTCACATATGAACATATTTTCCTTATCTCGTCTTTAGACTCCCAGTATGGATATATTTTTATCTATCTTCAAACCTTGAATTTCTCTCAGCATCTATTGACAGACGATCAATGACGTATATGACATCAAGCTAAAATGTACCTTATCATCAATGACACTTTTTATCATCAAGGTGCAGATAATATCTTATGTTTTTTGTTGAATCAAGAGGAATTTGAGTCCTTTATTAATGACTGTCATAGTGGGGCTTGTGGTGGTCGTCTTCCTTGGCTTGCGACAAGACAAAAAATATTGCGAGCTAGTTATTTTTGGCTGTCAATTTTTAAATATTATGTTGAAGAGGTCAAGAAATGTCACCCTTTACAGGTGTTCACTCAGAAAATGCGCTCGCATCCATCCCCTCTTAACCCAGTCATCATTTTCGGTCTCTTCAACAAATGGGGGTGGATTTTATGGACTGTAACCTATCTTCGATTGGGGGGAATCAACACATTATCGTCATCATGGAATACTTCACTATATGGGTAGAGGCCATGCCTACTATTAAATCCGACGGTAAGACTGTAAAAGTTTTCATGTTCAACCAAATTATAGCTCGATTCAGAATCCCAAAGGAGATTTTAACTGATCATGGTATTCACTTTCATAATGAAATGATGAAGGAATTAACATCAAAACTAGGGTTTAATCATGGTCATTCTTCCCCTTATTATCCCCAGGAAAATGAACAAGTAGAGGTTGTGAACAACTATCTCAAGACAATTTTAAAAAAAGTTGCCAGGAAGAGAAAATACGACTAACATATACTGCTTTACCCTGTGCTTTGGGAATATCAAACCTTGATTAATAATTCCACCGTTTTTTCTCCCTTTTAGTTAGTACATGGTGTAGATTCAATCCTTCCAATTTAATGTGATATCCCTTCCTTTAGACTAGAAATTGAGCTCCCACCCAACACGTCTAATCTTGAAGAATTCCTCATACACCTAGAGAGCCTAGATGAGCAGTGTCGAGATGCCTCTACAACTATCAAAGTGAATAAAAAATGTGTTATGGTACAGTATGATAGGTTTGTCTGTCCTTGACAATATGCTAAGGGTGACTTAGTCCTATTGTATGACCAATCCAATGAACCATTAGGGGAAGGAAAGTTCAACCCCATGTGGCATGATACTTATATTGTGCGATGTGTTTTAGAAAAAGGATCCTATGAATTAGAGGATTATGAAGGGAATATGTTTTCTGAGCCCATAAATGGGCTCTAATTGAAAATATATTATGCTTGAGCCCCCAATATTGGGCGTGACTCTTTGTAAACTAGTGTGTCTTAGTGTATATATATATTTTCCCTTGTGTCATAAGATTTCTTATCGAATTTTCCCTTGGTTGGAAGATGTCAATGGTATCTTTAGTTTAATTAGGATTTGTAGATGGTATCAGTCATCATACATGGAACTTGGCTTCTATCGGTTGTGTCATTTACTCACCCAAGGGTCAATCGGTGTCTTCAGGTGGCATTTGTCTAGGGCCATCAATGAATAATTTGGCTAAGTGTAGCGTCGTTATAGATCTTTTGTGCGACTCCATTTCACATGGTGTTTGGTCTTTATAGGTTCTCCTAGAATCTGAGTTAGTAGTATGTCAGTTAAACGACAATTATCGTGTGCTAAATCATACTCTAATCCAACGATTACTATGGGTATGACTTTTGGCATGATACTTTGATTTTATTACTTATAATCACATACCTAGAAGTTCTAATTATGTATCGGATGCATATGCTAATTATGTTTTAAATTGGAATTTGTCACATAACTAAAGTAAAAAAAACACATTGACCAATGTACACATTATAACATATATAAGTAAAGTCGAAGACCAATGTTTTTTATATTTCATCTCTCCAAAAAATATGGTGTCATAGTACAAAATGGGGCTCACACCCTCAAAATACATATATGGTCAGTAGATATAATGACCATTTCATCTACGCCTATGGCACCAGATGTGTTTTATGATAGCATACTATGGAATATGTGAGAGGCCAAAATAGTCATACCCATGCATGGGGTACACTCACCACCTGCCACTACATAGCCTCTAGAAGATCCTCCACTTGAGCCATAGGGATCCTGTGAGTCAAAGGAAACAGGTTACTTGCATGTTTTCTAGCACTCTCTCTGCATCTCCTCCCACCAACTCATCTCCACAATTCCTCCGTCAATGTCATAAGAATCCATATGGTTTTTGCAGACCCACATCTTCATAAAAAATTAATTGTCAATACTTGATACCATCCAAAAATATTTGTGTTTTTTTATTATTTTTGAAAAAACACACAAAAAATGAAATATATAAAAAAAAAATCATACCTATATCACTGTAGAAAGATCCTAGTGGAAATGACATATATGGATATCCTCTATAGTTGATCCCATCATAAGGGTAGTCATCTATGGCTATCACCAATAGACACCACTAGGTGAAGAACTCATCATTGTAGGGGGTTCTCACCCTACCACCTCCTAACCATCTCATCACCTCGATCCACCATGACATGGCTGGATTGCACAGTCCATGTGGAATGATATCTAATATATAGCTCAAGCCTGGAACTTGCTCAAAGAAAAAGCTACAGAAGATAGATGTGAACCCGAAGTTCCTTTTCCTCCCATGTTTGTAATTTGTCAGTTGGCTCTTTATGTTAGCCAGTAGTGAGGTGCACCAATCATAAATGGTGGGTCATAAACACTCCATTGCATAAAACATGATTGGTGTTGATTCTCGGTGCACCGAAGCTGACCCCGTGATCCATGTAAGGGAAGGATGACGATATTCAAACTTAGGTTCTTGATCACCCTAATGGGGAGATGGCTCCCTACTTTTTTTGTTCCTACAACATCATGGGTGGAAATGTTGTCCTCTATGTTCATACCACCTGCAACTCCTCGAGCATTGATATTATCCACTTTATATATTTTATGCTAATTTTTGGAACTAATAGACTAATAGTGCAGTGGAAGGAGTTGGTTTTGGTGGTTTTGTCTAGGGATTTTTGTGGTTTCTAGCATCATGGCACTCATTCCTGACTTTAGCGGGTATTTTCTTTTACCATAATATAGGATAGATTTCTACTCCATATTTCATATTTTCATTATCATATGACTGTAATCCATATGCCTTAGGTACAAACCCATTTATTAGTGACATGAAACTCTCTACTACTATTATAAGTGTGATTATTGAATGGTGGATGCTTACTAAGCATGGGTTCCCTAGTTAGATCCTCTGTGACATCTGATGCCCATGTTGAGATTATTCCATAGGACCGAGAGTTTGTTATAGTTCCAATATGAATTTGCGTTTGAACCTCTTATTCTTACTCATAAGCATTATTACCTATACCTATGGGACCTACACTAAGTCTTAGTTAAGCTCTTTTCTGACTCTATAAAAAGGATAAAAGATTGTAGAGTGAACTTGTTTCTTTCACACTCATTAAATGGATTTGAAAGGAGATCTATTTGGTGTAAGTTTAACCCTTTTTTGGACCAACTAGACTAATTTTGAAAAAGGAATACTCTAGTCACTAGTGACTAGAAGAGTTCTCCTGGGTATTGTTTTATACTTTTTCGATCCTAGTGGACTAAATTTATGAAAAAGGCCATTCTTTGGAGTTATGTTGTAATTTCATTCCATTATATTGCTTGCAGTATTGAGCCTATTGTTGCTCCCCACTTCCTCATTATAATCCTATTACCTCAACAATTTTCATCACCATCCAAAGACAACCTTGTCTATATCCATTGTAGATTGACACCATGTACCCTAAGAGGAAACATTCTCCCGAGTGTCCATGCCATACATGCACCCTATTTCATTGAGCATAGGTATGTTCCACTGTTGGAACTAGTTGCTTACTCACAACACTCATTTCCTCCATTGTATCATAGCATTCATTTTCCTATGAAAAAACAAAAAACAAGATGGGCATGAAAATAATATTGTCTCATGTTGGCAGTAGTCGAGTCTCTTTTGAACAAAGAACAAACTTTTGAGTCTACTTGTCATTCGAAGTTTGGGTTTAGAATGAACTTAGGAAGCTGAGTTTGTTCCTTAGAGTTTACTCTTCCGATTGGTTACTCTTTCACTCCCTATGGATATTTTGATTGATACCTTCTACATCACAAGGTTTCATCATCAATTCTATGCCACTAGATTCCTCCATATGTCTCATGCACTTGTTCAAAGTAAGTATATAAGTCTGTGTCATCCATTTCTCATAATTGTTGACATTACATGTTAGCCATACCCTCTATGTATCTCAGAGTTACATGAAGTTGTAGTCCTACTATGCACCTTGGTCCTACTTTCATTATGGGTAGGTAAACTTGAACCCAATAGTCGACATCTCCTCATTGGTCACTCACTTAGGGGTTTCCCTTGTGTTTGACAACAATAAATCTATTCACACATTGGGATTCATGTAGTTTATTGGTTTCCATTATCCTTATTGGTGGTTTCCTCACCTTTGTTGGTAGTATTCTTTATTGGCTACTATTTAGAGGGTATTTTTCATGCACTACTTGCATTTGGTGCATGCGAAATACGCACAGGGTCATTGGTTCATGAACATCCTCTTCATATGAGTTCCTCCAAATCATCAAGATATTTCTTTGTACCTTGTTCTGGTTGATGAGAGATGCTTTAATTCTCTCCTTTCAACGAGTCTCATTCCATCGAATTCAACTCATCTATTCGAGAAATGAGGCCTAGAATCCTATGAGTACCTAGAGGATTTCATCCATCGGTGGCATGTTCTCCTATCGTAGACAATTGGGAATACATCAATGTATCTTGATCAATGAATTCTTCAAGTGTTCGACCTCAATACCTATATTCACACTTGTAATAATGTACTCGATTCCTTGATACCTACTTTCATTATTGGTAAGTTGTCTCATTTTTGTTAATGATATACCTTAATGATCGGTAATCAAACAATGTCTCATTGTGTTTGACCTCAAATCCTCTACTCACATGATGTAGGCTTGCACCTTTGGTGGATCATGTAGAAGATTTGAAGGCATCAATTTATATTAGTATATTTCATGAGTTGTTGCTATCATTCATTGGACCAATACCTATATGAATTCAATGATCATGGGAGATTAGATTGTACTCCATTATATACAGATATCTTCAAATTTATTTTGAGACAAGTTTTCACTAGGCCTTGTTCGTGACTATGATAGCCTATGGAATGTGTCCACTTTGTATTGCCTATTCATGGCCATGAACAACTGTTTGGTATATTTCCACATGGATCTGTAGTGTAATTTATATTGGCAACCATGTGCACAAAGTTGTTATGGATTGTAAAATTCTTATGAGAAACTAGTTCTTCCAACTAAGTCTCCATTACTCCACTTCTAGGAATTATAATGTATTTTGACCATCACATATACTTCTCTGACTCACACATTAGGGGGAATATGTTATAGAAATTTTTTTCTCACCCTATGCAACTTTCTCATAAAGTCCCCTTTTTCACATCCTAGAGCCAAAAAATCATATTTTTCGACATATGCATGCCCTGCAAGTTAGACAACATTGGTATATGTAGGTTACACCACTATAGCCCATGTACATCAATTTTGGTGCTCAAAATTAAAAATTTTGTCATATTTCCATGTCACATCACTAGATCCATGATATTTGACCTTCCATATATTGAAAACATTCTCACTCTTCCCTTCAGTTCCATTTGAAGTCCATAAATTGGGCCATGTATAAACCGTGGAAGATGAGAGAATTCAACTTTTGAGAGAGAAGTTACTCTTAAGAAATTTTCACATTGAGTCTACATCCATTTTTCCTTTAAAGTCTAAAAACATTGTTCATCCCCCAAGATCTTCCTTCTTTAATGGAGAACCTCATTGTCTCTCTTATATGAACTTTTCTTTGGTGGATGATTGAAGTGGTGGAGGCCCAACTGGAAAGGACTTATTTTGTTGGTTCTGAAACATGATGACATGGAAGTTTGTCATTTATACACTTATGTTCATCATTTTTTAATAGAAATACTTTTTTCTCTTCCAATTGATGTCTTGCAAAAATTTGAATTATTATTCCATGGGCATATTTGTTATGAATGTTAATGGATTATTCTATTGTATGTTCTAACATTATATATTATCATCATATTCTTGTGTATCTTGGTTTTTGAGGAAACGTTGTAGGTATAAATATTTGAGTCGCGTGGTAAACGATGGTCTTCGTCGAACACATCCAAATGAGGTAGGATTTTTATCTTGTCTTGTCATCATTTTCATTTATATATCATACTTTGGATTAGAATTGATTTATGTTTTCATTCCGTCTATTCTGGTTTAGCCCATGCCAGAAAGTGGTTTTCCTAGTAACACTATAGAATTCAGGGACTTGTAGCTTTCTTCAGATTGGAGCTTGAGAATAGAGCATTGGAGCCTCCTTCTAGTTGGAGGTGGAGAATTTGGAAGTTGGTACTTCCTATGAATGAATTCTTGATATATATAAGAAAGAATTATCTAGTTTTCTCCCATGTGGTTTTCCACTTAAATACTGGTGTATTTTGTTCTTGATGTGATGTTGATGTGATGTTTCTTATGTTTACATGCTTATGATATATATGATTGGATGAATTCATAGATGATACATTGATGATATATTGTTGAACATTGTTGTTAAGTGAAAGAATATATATTGTGGTTAAAAGTGGTATAAAGTGCTCATATTGATTTCCAACAATATGCATATATTGATATTCATTTTCAACAACGCAATCATAATAAACCTTATAAGAAGAATATTTTAAAGACTCTTCATTCCAATCTTGATATGTGTCAAAAACAAATGTACGAATGTTAAAATCACTATCATTTAATTGTATTTTTGATAAGCATTCATCATTATTTGGTAACTTAGTATGATTATTTTGTGTTGCTTGAAAATTATTTCGAACATGATATGTTTCGACAAAAAAATTCTTTGATTTGAAACTCATAATCAAATATTTAATCTAAACTTTGGTCTTCACATCTATTACAAATTTAAATGTTACTTTGTTATAATGTTAATTCATAAATAATTATACCCTTATGCATAGTTTCATAATTTTTTTCTTCAATCTCTTGCATATATATCTGCTTATCATCATAAAGGCAGAAATGCATAAATTCTCATTATTGAATACTAAGTCTTAATTGAATCTTGGAAAAGATCACGAATAGAATTAATTACAACAGAGTGCGATTTAATGTTCCTATTATCTTGTGGACATCTTGAACTTCTTGAAGATATTTGCATTTGTTTATCATTGGAAAGTCAAGATTCTTCTTGTTGTACTTTAGAGTCAAATCTTTGTTTAAAATCATATATAAATATTTCAACTAAGATTTGTTTATCCTTTAATTCATAGTATCATATATAAATACTTCAATTAAGATTTGTTTATCCTTTAAATCATAGTTTTTTTAATAATTATTATAGTGAATAAAAAAATAAAAATTAAATTTTTATTCTTAAAAAAATATTAACATGTTTTGTATCTAAAAAGGATTAAGAATACTTTCAAATTCTTGATCAATCTCAAGAAAAAGAGGAAACAATATGTTTATTCTACTGATGATCTAGATATTTAGGGAAAGAGACTACATTTTCTTGAAAACTTGTCCGAAGGAAAAATATCAAGGCATCTAAAAAGACCGCTTTAAGTTCTTGAGCCAAAGGGGTAACCCTAATAAAATTATATTCAATAAAATCTCATAAACAAAAGAAAATAAAATAAAGTTTTAAAAGGGAAAGATCATGTAAACATGAATAAAAATATTAATAAAAAAAGTACATCATCTATATAATCAATATAATCAAAAGGGCACTATAATCCCATTTTCTTAAATTATAGATGATGATAAAAATAAAAAAGATTAAATTAAATACTAGTTTGTAATATTTAAAGTAAAACAAAATGATTCAGCGTACTAATGGAGGTTGACAATCCATTAATATCAATGATGAGAAGGATATGTGTTACCAAATTATATACATGGTACAACTGCCTAAATATAATTCAAATGAATGTAAACATTAAACAATTAATACAAAATTCATGTAGAGTTGGATGCGGGCCAAGCCAGTGTTTCAACATAAATTCTGATATAAAAATGTTATCATAACTAAAGAAAAGATAAATATTGTATCACATGATAATATATATCCATCATAAATTTAATTAGACATAATCAAAACCTTAATGAAAATTAGAAAGAAAAATAGGTTAAAAATTATTGAACATATCAAACATTCATCAAAAATAACTTCATCACCATATCCATGAATAATTTAGACAATTGAGAAAATGAACAAGATAACAAAAGAGAGATAACAAACATAAAATAAGAAAATAATTTTCTTATCCATAAAAATCATGCACAAAAAGATATTATAGGTCTTCATAATTTTTACAAACTCGGCCCAGACGAAAGATATGCTTTCATTCCTTCCACATTGAATCGATATCGTCAATTCACCTAGCGCTGCCCTTTTAAACTTTTTTCAATGTTGGTTTCAATTACTTTGCTTAACTAACTCCCAAACTAAAAATATTATAATTATTTCAAATGATCATTTTGGGGGAGTCTACTTTTCCAACAACAAAATAAACTAATTCTTACATTTCTCTAAAGTGTCCCTTGTCATATATTATCAAATTATTTCTGGAAAAAACAACTTTTGTAATTCTAGGCCGTAAATTTGAGTCACATTTTATCCAAATAACGAGTAATAGTCTTGCAGCAAACTCCACACGTTTTCAATTAGATGGAAATGAAAGAGTTTATCCTTGTAGCGAGTAAACCTCCACTGTTGCTCATTCGTTATTTTTTCTAATCGTCACTGTCGTTATGATTGCAAAGCTCCAATCATGCAACATTTAACTTTTGAAGGTGATCCATCTCATTCAATGCCCCTTTAATACCATAATTTATGGAATGGTGATTGTAGGTAGTTTTGTTTTATAGTTACTTTACCAAAGTTCCTTCTTGATCATCCTTGTGCTTTAATTGTTTTCTATGTAAGCATATTACCTCCACAATGATCAATAAGAAAAGGAAAGATATATCGAAGCCAATTCTTGCAAATGAGTGTAAATGCAATTCCAGGAAATGAGATTGGGAATGGTGGTTTCTCTCACCATATAATCTTTCTGAAAATGACAATGATGATTGCAAATAGTAAAATAATCTTCCTAATAATATTAAGGGCCTACATGCTTATATTCATTGTGTGTACTCATAGTTAACACAAGTGTTGACCTAAGGGATAACTTTGTGTTGTAGTTGAGGAACTCAAATGCTATCTCTATGCATCTAATAACCAAAATTATCATATATTTATACTTGAAACTAAAATCTTACTTACTAGAATGTATTGTATCTCTTTTGACAAAATTCAAATCTTGTTGATATGGATCTGGCGCTCATATATATACTTCACTACCTTATGTGGATCAGAGTAAGAAGAACTTACTCCTTGTTTGTTTGATCTGTCAGGTTTGTCATTATATCTTGAAGTGACATAGCATTTTTTTATCAACTTTCTGACATATCTGTTTCCTAGAAAATTAAGCAATATTTGGAGACATATTGTGGCATCTGGGCTCGCAAGCAATGTTTATCTTAATTCCAGGAGCATTGGAATGACCATTGCTGAAATAAAGGGACTGCAAGGAGAGTGTGCAATATTTTTTGCAGGGCTATCATCACATGAGGTAACCCTACCTATAACTGAAAATCCACCTCAAACTAAGGATCACGAGAGCTTCCAGCTTATAGGCTCATGGGATATGAATAATTAGGGTTTTGAACCCTAAATTTTCTTTGTTTTTGTAGAAGTAGTGTTCTCCATTTTTACATGTGTTTAAAGGTAGATAGAGTTAAAACCAAACAATTTGTCTTTCATGGCACAGGGGCAGAACCAGGGTTCAACACTACAACAAAGCACCAACAAAACCATAACTATTGGCCCTTTTGGCAACACCTACGAAGTAGATGAAGTCTCACCAGAGGTAGAGGCAGGGGTGGTTGCAGGACTCAGAGGTCTGCAATCTTAGCTGGGACATAGATATGTGATTCTAATATTTAATAGAGCACTTAACAATGAACATTCATCAATATTCAATTCTTAGTAACAACGCAGACAAACCCTACTTACAGAGCATCGAGTATTCAACCAGATCCACATCTAATAACACTTAGCATAAAAGGAACATATTAGATCTAGCAGATTCAGGCCCTACACATAATCACATAGGTTATATCTAACATTCCTTCTCCTTATTAAGAACAAAGAAACATCAGTTCTATCAAACTTTCAACTATATCATAGAAAGTCACACATAAACACACTAACACTTTGCACAGAGAAGAGAAACACAACATATATGTGGTTCAACCCCCCTAGAGATACATCCACCAAGTCTTCTTCTTCTCTTCTATTGTCTTTTATTAATCGGTTACATGCACAGAGCCTCAAAAACCCTACTCCGCATAGGACACGAGATCTGTGCACTTCGCTAGATCCTCCTTCCCTCAGTTAGGTTCATCAAAAATCCACCTCTCGATCTCTTAGAGTCCCTTGCACTTAGCCTTACCAGTCTTACATAGTATGCAAAAAGCACTTACAATCATTCAATCACATAGATCGATCACTACTACTTTCTACATTGCCTAGCCTCTATATATATATTACAAAAATGGGCCTAGACATGGGTAAACCCATGGGCCAACCTTCCCATACCCATTACATGATCCCAAAACCCAAAAAGCCTTAAAAAGGGGTCGAGAACCCATGATCTCCTATTCGTCTTGTGCTCCATCTTTGACAGCCTGTGAAAGTCCCAAAAATAGGTCAATCATGACCAAGTATCCTCAAAACTTGGTCAAGGGCCAACAGGGCCCCAACACTCACATGTGACTCATCCCAAGTCACTCTAATATGGGTAGTTATGTTTCGAAAGGATCAAGCTTGTCTTGAGCTTCTTTGAATTATTTCTCTGCCACGACCTCCTATTCCGCGAACTCATGACTACCTCGTTCACGAGTCCTTCCAGGCATTGTTATGTTGTAGAAACAACTTGCTCTAGTTCTTCTCCTCGGCCTTCAATCTCAGTGAACAGTTGGTAAGCCTCATATTGTACGTGTTGGAGCCTCTGTGTCACTTCCATGACTTTGCTCTGAAAGGTGTGAACATACTACTCGGCAATGAGTTGTTCCTGGGATCACTTCATTCTTTCCACAGCCGATATGGGCTTCAACTACGCCTGTATTATTTATTCTTGTTACTTCGCCTCCTGGAGCTTCAACTCTAGTTCCTTCAGTTCTGCATTCTTAGTGAGTTGCTCATAAGTCTGGGCACTGTGATTAATGAGATGCTTTCATTCCATGGCAAGAGCCTTTATTCTCTCCACTGCGCTCATGGCAGTCGCTTCTCTCTTATCTCTTACATCCTGTAGAGTGCTAGGCATTGTGTAGATCTCTAAATCTTCTATTCTTTGTTGTAGCTATTGGATGGCTTCCATGAGATGCTCTACTTAATGTGTGACTTGGTCTTCAGCTTGTAGCTCTAATCCTGTCACAGAGCAGAGGGCTATGTTTACTACTTCTTTTACTTTGAGTTTCTCTGCGAGCCACTGTTCTTTCTCTTGATGCATATGTTCTCTCTCCAGTTCAAAATTGGCCTAGATATCAACCTTCTCTTGTTCTTATATTCTGCGTTGTTCTATAATGTCACATTGTACTTGCTTCAAGGTCTGGATAGCTTGTTCATCTTCTTCTTGTGCGTGACGAAGACGAGCTTCGACCGCATCAGCTAATCGGAGGAGTTGGGTTGGCTCATCGCCCAACTCTGGTTCTCCTGATGGCAGGGGCATAGTGGATACTATGTGGCTAGACTGAAGGACCTGTTGTACCCCTTAGAAATCAACCTTAAGTCTGTCATACATTTCCTCCTTCTTAGCTTCTTTTTTCTCCACAATTTGTAGAAAAGCATCGTTGAGGGTGGCTATGATGAAGTCGAAGTCATCAGTAGTAAGCACAATCTTCATCTTGGTCACGGTGGCTCTCAATTTCTTCCGAGATGAAGGTTTTTGGGGAGAAACCTTCCTTTTCTTCAGGGGATAGCTCTCATATCTCATCGTTGTTACTTCACCTTGCTTCTTTTCGGCTCCTATACCATTTATTTCTTTTTCTTCATCATCACCCCCTCGGTCAGGTGATACTGAAGCAGTCCTTCCTAAAACACTGCTTAATTCTTAGACCTCTTCAGTCTTCTTCATTTTGCTGGGTCCAGGTGTATCATGCGCAATTTCTGGGCTATCAGGGTTGGACATATTTGTAAGGTGTTTGGAGTCATTCGAGGTTCTACTTCTATGGATCTCTTCAACTGAAGGTAGTACATATGAAAAACAATGTTCAACTTCCATTGCTTGTTCATATCACTCGAATACCAAAGTGTGGCAAAATTCATGTCAAGTGGCTCAAATGGCTTGATGTCAAGGAAGGTCACACCTTCCATCATATTCCAGTCAACAAACGCGATGAGGATCAAGAGCCAGCTAAAGTGAAACTCATAGCCCTGATCTTGCGCTTCACAACAATCTAGTTCGAGTTGATTGACTAGGTACTTCTCCCAGTTCATTTGTAATCCTTCTAAACACTTCCCTGTGAGGTCGACGACAAATCCCGTGACCTATGTGGGTCGGTTCTTTCATACCATATTTCCAGATATTAACTCACTGCTAGGCAAACTACTCCATTCTTTATGGAGACTACCTTGTAGCCTTGCATCCCCTTCTCGACATCACCATATGTGTCCTTAATCTTCCGTGCTAGTGCATGATCTATGGCTTTTCCTGGGTAGAACTCCTATGGGTCAAGTCCTTGCATACTCAACCCTGTGATCATATGGATCATCATTGGATTGACTGTAATACGATGGTATAGCCATAAATAACCACCATGGTAACACAAGAGCAATAGCTTGACACAGGAATTGACATCCTGGTGCATTCCAAAATGTGGAATATTTATTACGTTTAACAGGGTGGACTGCGCGATGTTCATCATCCACGATTGAGGGATTATCTTTGAGTTATTTCCCTTTGTCTTGGTCAGGTACTTATATGGGGCGAGCATACTGTAGTTTTTACGATCTTCAAGGTTGAATTCACTAAAATTTAATGATGTGATCTTGTCTTGTTGTGCTAGAACTGTGCATATCCCCTTCGGTAGGTACGCAGTAATCATGGAGTATTATAAATATCTTGGCACACTATCTTGACTCACTTCCCTAGCCAGAGGTGGGATGTAATCCATAAATATGGACGGGATCATCTTCGCATTAGCTAGGTTATATCTGTTTTTAGTTCTCTTTTTTGTTGATGGTTGGGATGATCCGTCTCCACGAGTAGTCGATGGAGAGGCTTGTAGTCCTCTCATTGATGATGCTTAAATACTTGCAGACATCGCTCTTTCAAACATTACTCTTTCAGTCATTAGGTCAAGAAGAACTTCCTTGACAATTTTCTCTGCAGTGCTAAGCTCGTTCGACATGCATGCTTGTGGTTGAATGTCTTGGGTTCGAAGAGTAAGAGGTTAGCGCAACGGGATAGATGGAATTAAAATGGTGATCACTGTGTGAAATCAACTATGTTGCAAGCTGTGATAGTCATGATTGGGAAAAGTGTTCTTGTTGTGTGGTAGGATGGGATAAATAGATAACATGACAACAAATATCTTGCAATGGGAGAGAAGCCTTCATTAACTCAGTTTTGTCCGTTGTAGCGCAGTCCCATTGGTCTGGTGGTGAACTTTCTAACCATAAATTCCTTTCTACTCGTATGGGTTGTCGGTCAAACGATTATACTGTCTCTAATGGCTATATTTATTTTCCATGGCGAAGTGCCATGTGACGTCGTTTTGATATTCCGTTGAAGCTCCAATTTTGTAAATTTTCCTTCTACGAAGTTCCCTCAGGAACCTTCTATAAATTTTCAATCTTATCTCTATTCTTACTTAATTTTCTAGCCTTCTTTCCAATGAGCTTCGTTTCAGAATTCTTTTTTCCATTCTGGTTCTTATCATTTTCGCATAGTAACTTCGCACTGGTGGGATTCCTTCCTAGAAATCAAGGGTAATGCTTCATCTGTACCTAGAATATGTACTGCAATCTTCTAGGAGTCCTCTGGTATTTTTGCAAATTCGACATCTAATTCTTTGGTTTCAAATGCCTTCGATTTGTTCTCTTGTTCTTTAATTAAGTGCATGATCTTCCTAGTCATGGAATCTTTTAATTCTTTCTTCTTTTGTTCTAAGACTTCTTCTTCTTTCCTTTTGGCCTGATCTTTTTTAATCCACTGTTTTCCTAATAACACATAAAATGGAGGATTGTTCTCAGTAAATTTAACAACTTCAAGTTCTTCCTCTGTCAAAGTTCCATGAGCACTCATAGATATCCTGGTAAGTCTTCCACATAGGGTTATCATCTTTCCTTTGAATAATCCTATTTATTCTAGTAAAGGAATCATAGCAGGCTTTCCTATAGCTTCCCAAGTTATTTCTATCATGATATTCACTTGTGTTTCCTTATCCATAACACAGTCAATGTCGAAGTCTCCTATTCTTACTTCAATACATTTTTTTTCTTTGAAGATCTCTGATAAGATGATATGTCGGTGGTCATTTAGGTTTCTTTGCATCTATAGTAATACTTTCTCTGATCCTTTCTTGGGTTCTGTCATAATCTCAATTTTTGGATCTGCCTTAGGGTTTTCTTGGTTCATATTCATTCTTTCAACCTTAACAATAATTTTAGGGCAATCCAATACTTCATGGTCCATAGCTTTGCAATAGAGGAAATTAGGTCTCTTTCTAGGGAATTCCTTAGCCAGATGTCTCGGTCTTATGCAACTGTAAAAAAGGGTTAATCATTTCTTTCTCTTAAATGATCCCTAGCATTTCCTGTACTATGCACTAGGATCATGGTAGCTAACCTGTAAAAAAAAAGAATCTAGGATCCTACATCCATTCGTTAGTCCAAACATTCTTTCTATGCATAGGTATAACATATCTTTCATTATTCTTATCAAATCTACTCATATCAAATATTTTTTCTTCTATCAGTGCCCTAGTTTCCAACCTAGGATAAATCTTATTAAACATACATAGATCCATACTTTAGAAACAAAACATTTCCACTAATCTTATCTTCAGCAGAGCACAAAGCTTCCAGATCTTAAAACTTTTCACTATTCTTACCTTTATCAGAGTACAAAGCGTTCAGATCTTACCTATTTTCTTCAGATCAGAATTCTTTCTTTAGCACAGAGCTTCACAAATCAAGTAGAATACTGTGCACTAGAGAGACATATCTATGCATAGAGATTTTACAATTTCAGGTCAGGTCTTTGCACAAAGCTTGTTTTTCTTCAGTTCCCAACAATCACAAATTCAGGTCCCAACAACAAAACCGTTTGTTGGCACAGGGGAATACCTAGGGTTCAACGCTACAACAACACACCAACAAAACCCTAACTATCGGCCCTTTCGAAAACACCTATGAAGCAGATGAAGTCTCACTCGAGGTAGAGGCAGGGGTGGTTGCAGGACTCAGATGTCTACAACCTTAGCTGGGACATAGATTTATGATTCTAATATTTAACAGAGAACTTAACTGTGAACGTTCATCAATATTCAGTTCTTAGTAATAGCACAGAAAAACCCTACTTACAGAGCATCGCATTATTCAACCAGATCCACATCTAATAGCACTTAGCATAAAAGGAATATATTAGATATAGCAGATTCAGGAAATAAGCATACTCACATAGGTCAGATCTAACATTCCTTCTCCTTATTAAGCACAAAGAAACATCAATTCTATCTAACATTCATCTACATCATATAAAATCACACATAAACACACCAACACATCGCACAGAGCAGAGAAACACAACATATA
>JZKD02S0323731.1:243503-257353 GCA_000966675.3 Picea glauca | reverse complement strand
CGATCATCCAACCCGATTGGATAATAGAAGCAAGGGATGAATGGAAGAATGATGAAAAAGTGTGGATTCTCATTCAAAGGTTACAACAGGATTCTAGTGCATCAGATACATTTACGTGGAAAAATGATTCACTATGGTACAAAGATCACTTATATTTATGTAAGAACTCCCAACTCAAACAAAATGTACTATTGGAATTTCACACCTCTCCGGTAGGAGGGCACTCGGGATTTTTGAAAACCTACCATAGAGTCAAGAAGTATTTTTTTTGGGATGGCCTTAAAACTGATGTTCAAAGGTTTGTGGTAGAATGTTTGGTTTGCCAACAAAATAAGGTGGAAACAATTAATAACCCATGTCTTTTACAACCATTATCCATCCCAAGTCAATGTTGGGAGGAGGGTTCCATGGATTTCATCACAGGGTTACCAAAGTCTGAAGGAAAGAGTGTCATCATGGTGATTTTTTATAAACTGATGAAGTACACACACTTTTGTGCACTCTCTCATCCCTTCAAAGCTAGTACAGTTGCCACCGCATTCATGGAGACAGTTCAAAAGCTACATGGTAGCCCAAAGATTATTGTAAGTGACAAAGATCTCATCTTCATTGAACATTTTTGGACAGAATTATTTTCTTGTTTGGATGCTAAATTGGCTCATAAATCATCCTATCATCCTCAATCTGATGTACAAACCAAGATAGTGAACAAATGTCTATAAGGCTACCTTCGTTTCTTTGTCTCTGATAAAAAAACACAATGGCTCAAATGGTTACCCTTGGCAGAATGGTGGTATAACACTTCCTTTCATACTACAACAAAAATGACACCATTTATGGCACTTTATGGGTACCACCCTCCTTCCATCACTTCTTCTCTAAAATAAAAATCTAAGGTTCAAGCAATGGAAGATCACATCGAGAATTAACAACAAGTTCTCCAAATCTTAAAGAACAACCTGACCATGGCATAGAATCACATGAAACAAGTAGATCAACATAGTAGTGAATGATGTTTTGAAGTAGGGAATTGGGTGCTTTTAAGATTACAACCATACAAATAGATGTCCCTCAAGCAAGCCAAGAAGGATAATAAATTATCACCAAAGTACTATGGCCCTTATAGGGTGTTTCAAAATATTCGTACTATGGCATACAAATTGGAGTTGTCTGCATCTTCATGAGTACACCCAGTTTTCCATGTTTCATGCTTAAATAAGGTTATAGGTGGCAAGATCCCAGTTCAAACTGTATTTCCAGAACTTGACGAGGAAGGAAAAATCATATTGGACCCTAAAGCCATCACTAACACAAGAATTTGCCAGCTGAGGAATAGACCCATTTCAGAGTATCTCATTAAATGGAGGAAACTACCAGCCGAAGATTCCACTTGGGAAGATGAGTATTTTATACAGAAGCATCCAGAGTCACTCAAGCGTTGCAGACAACTCTTGTCTCAAGGGGAGGGGCATGTTAAGCCCTAATATTAGATCATTACCCCTTAATTGGGGCATATTACATTAGTAATGTTATTTTATTTATATCATCTTTATTCCATTAGTTGTAATTATACCTTCTAGCCTCCTATATATACCAAGGAGACATTTTCATTTGGAATCATCTTGTACTTAAACATTTAAGTGGGGTAAAATGAGGTTGCCCCCTCGAAGAGGCTTATTATCTGAAATTTTCTCTTTTTCAAGGTGTTGAGTACTTTTTCTGAGGTTTTTCTATGCTATATTGATATTTGGTTCTTAGCAACACCTTTCTCTACCACGTAGTCCCTCAGGCAGTCCTTCTCCTTTATTCTAAGGGCCTCCAACAAATATGGTCTAGAATCTCAATGCTGGAACTCTCAGGACTCACAGTTGTGAGAAGAATAGGGCACAGGCCAATGCATTTCAGACATTCAGGCCTCAAGTCATGGTTGGATCACACCAATGATCACTACAACCAACTATCCTCTAGCTAAGTTCTTCAGTATCTTTGTTTCCTTTGCAAATCCAAGATGCAGGTGAGGATGGGTCGATGAATGGGTCAGGTAGTGCAGGGGAGTGCTTGCATGTGAGTGCGTGAAGTAAGAATGAGTGAGTGAAAAGGAAAGCAACAAATAGGTCATCATTCAAACCCCCCAATCACACCAAAGGCGGGTTTATGTAACCTCGTGGGGAAACAAGAACCTCCTAGCCTTCCCTAAGAAGCTCACATAACCGATCTCCCCCCTTAGAAAAAAGGGTAATTAAAAATTGGAAATAACGGTGATATCTCAAGCTCCCTCGCTTGTGGAATCATACCCCCCTATAAATCTAGTCCTTGTCCATCTAGTAGCCAATGATGTGTTTATTATTAATAATGATCAAAACTTTACATTTCTTGGGCATACTATCACTTTAATAATTTTTTGGGCACGCATGCCTCTTAGCATTGTAACAATACATTATTTGAAATGGGCATTCAAAAACTGGGGTGTTACATACCCTCCCCCTTATTTTGGCACTATCCTTAGTGCATATACAAAATACAAATCAAAATCTCAAATTTATTCAAAGAGTCGTGGGTACTCTACCTGCATGGCATCTTCATGCTCCCAAGTAGCATCTTCAGGATTGTAGCAGGTCCACTGAACTTTTACCAGTTCTATGACTCGATTCTAGAGTATTTTGACTTTTATGTCCAATACCCGCACTTGTTGAAACTGAAAGTCCCCCTCCATCTCTACCTAAATCAAATGCCAATCAATAACATGGTTAGGATCATGTATATATTTCTTTATCAAATATACATGAAATACATTATGAACATTCATGGAAGCAGGCAATGCCAGGATGTATACAACTGGCCCTATTCTGTCCAATATTTCAAATGGACCACAGAATCTGGCAGCCAACTTTGTACAACTACCCAATTTCAAAGATCTTTTCTTGGGCTTCACTTTCAAAAGTACATGCTCCCCTACTTTAAATTCTCTAGCAGTCATTTTCTTGTCTACATAAACTTTTTGTCTATCCTAGGCTATCTTTAAATTCTGCTTGATATTAACCACCTGGTCTTCCATGTCCTTGAGAAAATCTGACCCAAGTACCACTCTGTCTGCTGGGTTGTCCCAACTCACTGGAGTATTGCATTTCCTACCATACAAGGCTTCAAATGGGCTCATTCTCAATGAATCTTGATGCCCATTGTTATATGCAAACTCAACCAAGTGTAAGTAATTTTCGCACTTAGATGGCTTGTCCATCACATACATTCTCAGCATGTATTCAATCATTCGATTGACCCTCTCTATTTTCCCATCTGTCTGGGGATGATACATTGTCATAAAGTTTATATTTGAGCCAAATCCTTTAAACAATCCCCTCCAAAAATTGGAGGTAAACTTCATATCTCTGTCCGAGATGATTGTCCTAGGTATCCCATGCAACTTAACAATTTCCTTCATGAAAATTTCTACAATATTAGTTGTTGTATGGATTTTCTTCATAGGCACAAAATGAGAAGCCTTTGTTAATTTGTCAACCACCACCATGATTGAATCATGTTGCTTATTCATTTTTGGTAATCTTGTGATGAAATCCATAGTTATCACTTCCCATTTCTTCTCTGGGGCTAGAAATGGCTGAAACAAACCCGTTGGTTGCCTATGCTCAGCCTTCACCTTCTAACATTCCACACATCGAGTGATGTAATCAATAGCATCCTTCTTCATTCCCGGCCAAAAGAATTGTCTTCTTATTATTGTAGCTCTTTTCTGGTAATCGAGATCTCCAACATAAGGAACATCATGCATTTCCTTCAGTATCAAATTCCTCAATTCTCTGGAACTAGGAACATAGATTCTATTTTTATGCATGAGTAATCCATCTTCCTTTATCTCATACTCCTTCATTCTATGTTGTACATATCCTTATTGTAAGTTTTCCTTTACCTGTAGTTAATGTTGATCTGTAACAAGACCATCTAAAATTCTTTTCTTCAAGTCTGACTGATGCATACTGACAGTAGTAGCATGCATGAGATGCACTTTCCTACTAAGTGCATTAGCAAATTTATTCTCCTTTCCCTTCATATGATCGATATCAAAGTCATATTCGCTAAAGAATTCTAGCCATCTTGTTTTTCTGGCATTCAAGGTCGACTGTTCAAAAACATACTTCAGGCCAATGTGGTTTGTTCTTAATTTGAATTTCTTCCCCATGAGACAAGTCCTCCACATACGCAAGGCGTGAACAATGGCAACAAGTTCCAAGTCATGGGTGGCAGAGTTCCTCTCATGTTCCTTCAACTTTTTGGACTCATACCCAATGACATGTCCATTTTTCTTGAGGAATCCCCAAGTCCTTCCTTACAAGCATCTGTACATAGCACAAAACTTTCATTTGGGTCAACAATCTTTAACACAGGTGCACTAGTAAGTAATTCCTTCAGCAACTTTAAATTCTTTTCACACTTGAGTGTCCATTCAAATTTAGTTCCCTTATTTTTCAAAGAAGTGATGGGATGAGAAATATTAGAGAACCCTATTATGAAACTTCTGTAGTAGACATCTAATCCCATAAAATATATGACTTTTGACACATTTATGGGCGTTGGCCATCCTCTAATGGCTTCCATATTCTCTGAAATAATGTGTCCCAAGTAATGGATTTTCTTTTGATAAAAAGAACACTTACTCAACTTGGCATACAACTGATGTTCTCTCAATACTTGCAATACCATTCTTAAGTGATGTTCATTCTCCTCTTTAGAATTAGAATAGATAAGTATGTCATCCAAGAATACTATGACAAACTTTTCCAAACAATTGATGAATATGCCATTCATTAAGAACATGAAGACATCTGGTGCATTGCTCAGTCCAAATGGCACCACTACAAATTCATAATTCCCATACCTGTTCCTAAAGACTATCTTATGATTGTATTCTTCCTTGATTCTTACCTGATGGTATCATGTCCTCAGGTCAATCTTTGAAAATACCTTTGCTCCTCTTAGCTAATCAAAGAGGTCATCAATTCAGGGTAAAAGATACTTGTTCTTTATAGTGTACTTGTTCAACTGTCGAAAGTCAATACATAGCCTCAAGGTTCCATCCTTCTTTTGGACAAAATGTACTGGTGCTCCCCAAGGTGAAACACTTGGGTGTATGTACCCTTTCTTCAACAACTCCTCCAACTGCATTTGTAATCCTTTTAACTCTAGAGCGATCATTCTATAAGGTGTCTTTGAAATTGGGGCAGCTCCTGGTACTAAATCAATTGAGAAATATATCTCCCTTCTTGGTGGCAATTCAGGTATTTCTTAGAATACATCTTCAAATTCATGTAGCACTAAGAAATATTCAAGGCTTGGCCCCTTTGTGTAAACTATCTCTTCTACATGAGTTGCATATAGTTGACATCCTTTTCTGAAACATATTTTCAGCTGTAAGGATGAAATCTCCCTTATAGAGGTGGGTCCTGGAAGCCCTTCCACAATGCTATGTTTTCCATTTCCATCAAGACATGTAAAGGTCTTATTATGACAATCTAGGAAAACATGATGCTTTTCCAACCAATCCATCCCAATAAAAACATCATAAGACCCCAATGGTATGATATTTAGATCAGTACTAGTATTCATGCCATTAAGACTTATGGAACAACTTTTGACCATATCATGGATTCTTCTTTTGGTTCAAGGGGCTAACTGAACCAAACTTTCTTTTCTAAGTTTACTTTTCTCCAAATGTAATCTATCCACTATCTTAGGATCAATTTAAAAATGAATTTTTTTTGAATCAATCAAAATAACAATAGGTTGATTTATGATCTTACCTTCCAGCTCGATCATATTGGATTGGTACTCTTCCTATCGATCATTTAAAGCTGCATAGATTCTTCCCATGTCCTTGACTGTTGTAGCCTCTTGGAGGTTGTGCACAATATTCAATCTGTCTTTTCTATGTGGGAAATCCTTGTATAGGTGATCTTCTTTGCATCCCCAACATTGGATAGGTGGTCTTCCCCTTTTTCCCAAGGAATCGTATTTCTTGGAATCCCCCTTAGCATGGTGATCTTGATGCTTTCTATTAGGCTCATTCCTATGGAAAGAGGGTTTGAATCTTTTCCTCCTCTGATCAGAATTCTCATTCTTCTTGTCGTTCCAATATTTATGTAGGGATTCCCTTCTCTGGCCTTGCTCATACAAGTATTTGTCCTTCCCGATGGCCTCAATCAAGGTCTTATGTTCATCATACTTGATATTTTCCTTATAAAATGTTGTCAATCCACTTATAAATATCTATATTTTCACTTTCTCATCATCAATGAGCCTGACATACTTTAACAATCCCAAGAAATTCTTCTCATATTCGTCCATAGTCATGCTTCCCAACCTGAGTTCAAAGAAATCCTTCATTTTCTTATCATAGAAATGCTATGAGAGGTACTCCTTCTTGAAGTACTTCTTGAATTGCTTTCAAGTGATCCTAATTCCATTAACATTCTCCACTTGCTTCAGTTGGTCCCACCATATTGCAAATTTCCCTTGTAAGTGGTAGGTGGAAATCCTGGCTTCCAAGTTTAATGAATAGTTATGCAAGTGAAAATATCTCCTGAGCCAAAGAAACCATGCTTCGACATCATCTTGCCTTTCTCTTTCACCATCAAAGGAAGGTGGTGTTCGCATAGGGGCAAACCTAGGGTTCAACTCCAAGAGTGCACCAACAAGCCCTATGATGTAGGAGCATCGCCAACTCATCAAGCGAGCCAGTGCAGAAGCGGGAGATAGCTGGACAAGCCAGCACAAATTTTGAAAATGCTTTGAAATTGTGTGCAATATTAAATGAAGTCATTTAAGAAGAGGCACCTTTGTATATTGTAATGGATCTTGAGCAGATAGCTCTCATCCTTTAGTAGATAGACGACATTTAATCTAGTTAATGCAAGTAGGTAGAATTAAATCCTTAGATTAGACAGTTTTAGATAGGAGGGAAAACGGATATAGACACCCTCATTGTATCATTGTAACATAAGTCGGAGCACAGAGCATGCAGAGAGCTATGTAAAGAACACCCATGTATTGATATTTGAATTAATAGAGAAATCTTTGATTCTAATTCATGGTTTATGTGTCTATTCTCTGTGTATGGATGTTATGCTCAATTGAATGTTTGCTTCCTGGTTATACATTTTATTTTATATGCTTTGTATATGATTTCCTGGTTGATTTGAAGTCTGAAAGGGTGAAGGAATGAGTTTCAATTGTTTCTCTATTTGAGCCAGAAGAATTCCTGCAAGGAGTGCAGTCAAATTGTCCGCAAGGAGTGCGTTGATAGAAGGGTTCGGGTAGAGATAAATTTGTTCTCATTCATCCCAGAAGGTGTAGTTGGGCACAGGAGCTGTGCAAGGGGTGCGCAGGCCAAAGGAATCTTAGGGTTGTGAACCTGAGTAAAGAACTAAAAGACTGCTGTTGTAGGTGTGTGCAGAGTCGAAGAGCTTAACACTTAGACGTTGTTGAAGATTTTCCACAAGGAGTGCAGGCAAGAATGCTTTCTTTCTGAGGACTCGAAGTCGTGGGGAAAAGCTCAGGAAGGATAGGCCTTCGATTTTTTTGAAGGACAGCATAGACAAGTTGTGTTTGGAAGGCTTGCAAGAAGTGTTGCAAGTTACATGCAAGGAGATAGGTTCCGCAGAGAACACTTCATCATTTCATGGATTATGAAAGGAAGAACGAACAGTCGAAATCCTCCGAGGAGATTTCACGAATTCCCGAGGGTCGTTAGATCCTGCGGAGTTGCAAGGAGGTTACGGCAAGAATGCCAGAAGATTCAAGCTCAGGAGGGGCATAGACATTGATCCAAGCCAGTCAGGAGCATTGGATTAATTGCGAAATCGCCTATCGGGATTTCGTGAGGAAAGAGTCGAAGATTTGGAAACAGGAATCACGAAACCGCAACACGCGATATCCCGACGGCTAATAAGATTGTGTGGTCCATGGCAGAGTTGGTGGAAGATAGGTGGCATGAGACATCGGGGTTTCATAGTGAGGAGCGTCGGGACATTGACATTAGGATTCACGATCCCGCGAACCCTGAAATCCCGACAGGAAGTTACGGGAAGTGGAAAAGTCAACCCATGAGCGCCTCAGAGTTTCGGCGCATTGGGTATTGGGATTCAGGGAACCAAGGTGTTCGATATTTCAAGTGGCGAAGTCACGATAGAGTAGAAGTCCCGACAAGGTAAAGATACGGTCAGTGTTGACTTTCATCGGATCTCGGGGATTCGAGAGTGCAACGCTCGACCATTAGACTCACGAAGTCGCAAGTTTCGATTTCCCGATAAGTAAAGAGAGGGGGAATCGTGTGTAGAGATCTGTGGGAGAAGATTTCCCAATAGGGAAATAGAAGGACCTTGGAGTTCTTCAGGCCGAGAGAAGAGAAGATCCTGTGTGAGTGGATGTGCTCTGAGGATTGTTGTTGCGTCAGAGTGGTATCAGAGTACAGAAAGACTCTTTTCTTTCTATAGCAGGGAAGGAAATTTACCATGCCACCGAGGAGAGAAAGACAATCACCTAATCCAGAGGATAGGGAGGTGTAGAGAAGAAGAGGAAGGTAGGTAACAAATCCAAAAATGGAGAGACAAATGTGTGATCTCCGAGCAAGACTCGAGGACATGGAGACAGCTCAAAGATGCACAACTAGTGTAGGGTATCTTAGTGATTCCGAGAACGAAATAGAGGCTGAACGAGAGGAGGAAGTTGCAGCCGAAGATGCATCAAATGAGAGATTGATCAAAGCCATTGCCACGATGGGTGCAAGATCAAAGATGGACATTCTAGTTTATAAAGGAAACTTGGATCCAAAGGAACTTCTAGATTGGATTAGAGCTCTGGATACCTACTTCGACTATGAAGAGGTCGAAGAGGATAAGAAATTCAAGCATGTTGTTACGTGCTTGAAAGGACATGCAACATTGTGGTGGGATGAGCTACAAGATGACAAACGTTGCAAGGGTAAGCAGAAGATCAAAAGTTGGGATAGGATGATCGTGGAGATGAAAGCAAAATTCATCCTCAGAGACTATCAAATTACTCTGTTAAGGAGGATGCAGAACCTGAGATAGAAGCTGATGACAATGAAAGAATACACTGAGGAATTCTATCAACTAAACATCAGAGAAGGTTATCGGGAGAGCGATGATGAGAAGGTTTCCAGGTATATGAATGGCTTGAGATATGATATCTAGGATGAGATGAGCATGGTAACCATCCGAATGGTGGAAGATGCTTATCAGATGGCTCTAAAAGCTGAGGAGAAGCTGAGTCAAAAGAAAATTCAAAGGGGTCGAGGCAGAAGCTAGCCCAAAGGTAAAGCAGTTGCCCAGGAGAAATACCAGAAGCCCAAGGAGGAATGGAAGAAACCTCAGGGTAAATTTTAGAGAGGTGGAACCTCACAGCGGGGGCCATATGTTGAACAGAGAGGGTAGCATAATGAGAAGAGGGGAGATTATGCTGACGCAAACACTTTTCCTCGTACTAGAGGTAGAGGAAGAGGAAGAGGTGGAGTAATCACATGCTTCACATGCAGGAAGAATGGACACATGTCTTACGAGTGTCAAGAGAAAAAGAAGGACATTGGAGAAGCTCACATCACCGAAGCGAAGAGGTAGGATGTTGAGGCCGAATATGCAAAAGGCGGAAGATCACTCATGATGCGAAAATTCCTTTTGACACCTAAGAAAGAGGTGGAAAGTTCAGTCCAAAGGACCAGACTTTTCAGAACAACTTGTAAGACCAAAGATAGGGTGTGCAAGGTCATTGTAGATAGTGGTAGCATGGATAATCTCGTTTCAATCGAGATGGTAGAGAAGTTGGAGCTGGAGATGACTGATCATCCAAGCCCATACATAGTTTTGTGGCTATAGAAAGGACACCAGGTAACTTTCACTAAACAATGCTTGGTTGAATTCAAGATAGGAGGATATAATGATAAGATCGTATGTGATGTCATTCCTATGGATGTATGTCATTTATTGCTGGGTAGACCATGGCAATATGATAGAAATGTGATTCATGATGGGTGAATGAACACATATACCCTGGAGAAGAATGGGAGAACCCATATGTTGCTTCCGATAAAAGATAAGAAGGTGAAGCCGGAAGTAAGCAACACAGTACTTCTCATGAGTGGGAAGGAACTTCTTAATGAGGTTAAGAAGAAAGAAGATCCACAATTCTTTGTGGTAAGGAAACCGAGGATTGTTCTGACTAGCACAAGAGTGGATGACTTACCAGATGAGGTTCAAAAACTGCTCGAAGAGTTCGCTGATATCATAGTGGAAAAATTACCTCGTTCGTTGCCAACTATGAGGAGTGTGAGTCATCATATAGATCTCATACCAAGAGCTAGTTTGCCGAAAAACACTGCGTACAGATTGACGTCGCAAGAGAATGAAGAGGTCAAGAAGCAGGTCCAGGAGTTAATGGACAAAGGGTTGTTTAGGGAAAGCTTGAGTCCATGTTCTATTCCGACAGTAATCAGTCCAAAGAAGGATGGAGGTTGGAGAATGTGTATCGATTCGAGGGAGATCAACAAGATAACCATCAGGTACATATTTAAATTGCCAAGGATGGATGATCTGATGGATTGCCTAAGTTGGGCAAAGTATTTTTCAAAAATTGATTTGAAGAGCGGATATCACCAGATTCACATGAGAGAAGGTGATGAACGGAAGACAACATTCAAGACAAACGAAGGTTTGTATGAATGGCTTGTTATGTTGTTTGGCTTAACAAATGCACCGAGTACCTTTATGAGGTTAATGAACAAAGTCCTGAAAGAGTTCATCGGGAAGTTCATCATTGTGTATTTGGATGACATATTGATTTATAGTAAATCAGTGGCAGAGCACTTGAAGCATTTGGCTACAGTGATGCAAAAGCTACAGTAGGAGAAGCTGTTGATAAATATGAAGAAGTCCTCATTTATGAAGACAGAGCTCATTTACTTGGGTTTTTTTATTTCGGCTAATGAATTGAAGATGGATCCAGGTAAGGTGGAAGTGATTAAGAATTGGCCATCACTGAGGAATATCTTTGAGGTGAGAAGTTTTCACGGTTTGGCTAGTTTCTACCGGAAATTCATAAGGAATTTCAGTGGGATTAGTGCAACGATGATGGACACAGTGAAGAAGCAGCATACGTCTTTTCACTGGACAACAAAAGCTGAAAAGAGCTTCAATCTATTGAAGTGGAAGATCATAGAACAACCAGTCTTGGTGTTACCGGATTTCCAAAAGATGTTTCAGGTGAGATGTGATGCAAGCAGATTTTCCATAGGAGCGGTCTTGAGTCAGGAAGACATACCAATTGCATATTTCAGTGAGAAGATGAATGAGGAAAAATTGAGCTAATCCACATACGACAAGGAATTTTATGCTATCATTCAGGCACTGAAGAAGTGGAGGCATTACTTGATCCCAAAATAATTTGTTTTATATAGTGATAACCACACATTACAGTTTGTGACTCAACAGGAGAAGTTGAATCAGAGACATGTAAAATGGGTAGAGTGTATGCAAAATTTCACATTTGTGATTAAACACATTTCAGGTACTGCTAACAAAGTGGTTGATGCTTTGAGTAGGAAGTGTTTGTTGTTGCAGGAATTTCGAGTCAAAACATTGGGTTTTGAAAATCTCAGGGACATGTACGCAGTAGATGCATATTTTGAAGAAGCGTATGAAACAGTTGAGAATCCAGTTCTCAGAGACAGAAGCCATTGGATAGAATACATGATCCAGGAAGGATTATTGTTCAGAGGCAATCAACTGTGTATTCTGAAATGCTCCATGAGGGATAATCTGTTGAAGGAGAAACACAGTGGTGGATTAGCAGGGCACTTTGGCCATGACAAGACATTTGCAAAGCTGAGGGAGTCATACTTTTGTCCAGGAATGTGAGAATAGGTCAAGCGATTTGTAGACAAATGTAGAATTTGCTAGCATTCGAAGGGAAGGAAGCAGAATGCAGGTTTTTATCAACCATTGCCCATACCAGAAAGGCCATGGGAAGCGATAAGCATGGATTTCGTATTGGGATTGCCAAGGACACAAAGAGGTGTTGATTCAATCTTTGTGGTAGTGGATAGGTTTTCTAAAATGGCACATTTCATTCCATGCCAGAAGACCAGTGATGTGACTCACATCACAAATTTGTTTTTCAAAGAGGTCATTCGACTTCATGGACTGCCGAAAAGTATAGTTTCAGACAAGGACACTAAATTCATAGGGAATTTTTGGAGGACCTTATGGAAGAAGCTGGGAACTAACTTGGCATTTAGTTCTTCTTATCATCCTTAGATGGATGGACAAACATAAGTGGTCAACAGAAGTATAGGAGACTTGCTGAGAAGCTTGGTGACAAAGCACCACAACAGTTGGGACAATATATTGCCACAGGAAGAGTTTGCATATAACGACTCAGTGAATTGGAGTATAGGAAAGAGTCCATTTCAGGTTGTCTATGGGATGCAGCCGAGAGGAGTTTCTGAACTGATGGATTCAGAACTGACTGCTACTAGCAGCACTAGTGCAGAAGAATTCACTGAGGTGATGAAAGAACTTCACAGTAAGGTGAAGGAGCAGTTTCTAGAATCAAGCCAGGAGTATAAGCACAGAGCAGATCAACATCGGAGACAACTTTAGTTTGAAGTTGGTGATCTAGTTCTAGCACATTTGAGAAAGGAAAGGTTCCCGAGGGGAACATACAACAAGCTGAAGATGAAGAAAATCGGGCCGTGTAAGGTCTTGAGAAAATTTGGGGAAAATGCTTATGAGATCGAGTTACCGGATGGAGTCGGAATATATCTGATATTCAATATCGTAAATTTATACCCATACAGGGCTAGAGAAGCAGATACTGGAACAGAGGAGCCAGTGATCCAGTGGATGAAACAATTGCCATTTGTAGAGAAGCTGCAGATGGAATGCATACTAGACAAGAGAGTGGGTAAAAAGACCAGGAGGAAAGAATATTATGAGTATCTAGTCAAATGGAAGAACCACCCAGTGGAAGATTCCAGCTAGGAGACTGAAGTGGAGATATAGATGCATGGACAAACCATGCAGGAGCTCATGGACAGGAGCCCATGAAATTTTTTCAAGCGAGGGAGTATGATGCAGGAGCATCACCAAGTCATCAAGCGAGCCAACGCGAAAGTAGGAGACAGCTGGACAAGCCAGCACAAATTTTGAAAATGCTTTGAAATTGTGCACAATATTAAATGAAGTCATTTAAAAAGAGGCACCTTTGTATATTGTAATGGACCTTGAGTAGATATCTCTCGTCCTTTAGTACATAGAAGACATTTAATCTAGTTAATGCAAGTAGGTAGAATTGAATTCTTAGATTAGACAGTTTTAGATAGGAGGAGGGAAAACGGATATAGACACCCTCTTTGTATTATTGTAACATAAGTTGGAGCACAGAGCATGTAAAGAGCTGTGTAAAGAACACCCATTGTTATAACCCTAAATTGTACTATCCCTTCTTACCTGGCATCAGGCCTACTCATTACCTTTCCTTGCCAAAGCCATGCTGAACAGACTCTTCAATAACCTCCTAAATCAAGTAACCCGCGCCCTAACCTAGCACTGGGTGCATTGGGACGCTGGCAGGCCTTCTGCAGCACGCGTGTGAATGCTGGTTGGCCCACTACAACCCGCGTTTACCTAACAAAGAAAAAAATCAGGAAATTTTCCGCCGGGATGAAGAGATTTTTGTCAGTTAACTGGAACTCCCAGCCATGCATGGCCGAGAGTTCGCCAAAAACCCTAGCTCCTTCTAGCCTATAAAAGGAGGGGTAGGGGTAC
>JZKD02S0323731.1:218563-230524 GCA_000966675.3 Picea glauca | reverse complement strand
TGTATTTCGGCCATCAGATGCTCTTCTGACCTCACACATTAGGGGGCATCTGTTATAACCCTAAATTGCACTATCCCTACTTACCTGGCATCAGGCCTACTCATTGCCTTTCCTTTCCAAAGCCATGCTAAACAAACTCTTCAAAAACCTCCTAAATCAAGTAACCCGTGCCCTAACCTAGCACTAGGCGCGTTGGGACGCTGGTAGGCCTTCTGCAGCATGCGTGTGAACGCTGGCTGGCCCACTACAGCCTGTGTTTACCTAACAAAGCAAAAAATTAGGAAAGTTTCCGTCGGGACGAAGATCTTTTTGTCAGTTAACTGGAACTCCCAGCCATGCATGGACGAGAGTTCGCCAAAAACCCTAGCTCCTTCTAGCTTATAAAAGGAGGGGTAGGGGTACTATTCAAAGGAGGAAAAAATCATAGCAAAGAAACTCTGCCAAATTGCCAAGTGAATTTTGTCCCAACCCTTTAGCCTTGCCTCAAGCTTTAGGAGAAATTCATGAAAAAGCAGTTGGAGGAAAAAAGAAGAGGAGGAGCCCAGGATCAGGATCGAGGAATGGTGACCAGTCTCTGAAATCATTGTAAGTTGATTCATATTGAGATTAATAAAAAATATACTTTTCCCGTCGCGAATACATGAGTCTTATCTACGTTATTTGATTTGTGTTTAATCTCTAACCCCCTAGTAGATCAATAGCATATATGTGTAGTTTTGTCTTGATTGCAGGAAGCTTTGTGGAAGGAGAAACAGTAGCGAGGAGATAAAATCTCAACGGAGGATCTACTTCAACCGTCGATAAAAAGGTTGGTTGATTCTTCCCATGTGTGCATGAGAAAAAGGGTTGAGGTTTTGGGTAGAAGGTTAAAAGTTATGTCTTAAGGGTCATGATCTGCGTACAAGTTTAAAGCCCTAGCTTGTTAGTCTGTAGGGTAGAATACCCCACAACACCCATGTATTGATATTTGAATTAATAGAGAAAGCTTTCATTCAAATTCATGGTTTATGTGTTTGTTCTCTGTGTATGGATGTTATGCTCAATTGAATGTTTGCTTCCTAGTTATACATTTGCTTTTATATGCTGTGTATATGATTTCATGGTTGATTTGAAGTCTGAAAGGGTGAAGGAATGAGTTTCAATTGTTTCTCTATTTGAGCCAGAAGAATTCCTGCAAGGAGTGCAGTCGAATTGTCCGCAAGGAGTGCGTTGATAGAAGGGTTCAGGTAGAGATAACTTTGTTCTCATTCATCCCAGAAGGTGCAGTTGGGTATAGGATTCGTGCAAGGGGTGCGCAGGCCAAGGGAAGCTTAGGGTTGTGAACCTGAGTAAAGAACTAAAAGACTGTTGTTGTAGGTGTGCGCAGAGTCGAAGAGCTTCAACACTTAGACGTTGTTGAAGATTTGCCGCAAGGAGTGCGGGCAAGAAGGTTTTCTTTCTGAGGACTCGGAGTCGTGGGGAAAATCTCAAGAAGGATAGGCCTTCGATTTTGTCGAAGGATAGTGTAGACAAGTTGTGTTTGGAAGGATTGCAAGAAGTGTTGCAAGTTACGCGCAAGGGGACAGGTTCTGCAGAGAACACTTCGTCATTTTGTGGATTACAAAAGGAAGAACGGACAGTCAAAATCCTCCGAGGAGATTTCGTGAAGTCCTGAGGGTTGTTAGATCTTACAAAGTTGCAAGGAGGTTACGATGAGATTTCCAGAAGATTCAAGCTTAGGAGGGGCATAGATTTTGATCCAAGCCAATCAAGAGCATTAGATTAATCGCAAAATGGCCTATCGGGATTTCGTGAGGAAAGAGTCGAAGATTTGGCAACAGAAATCATGAAACTGTGACACGTGATATCCCGACAGCTAATAGGATTGTGTGGGCCATGACAGAGTTGGTGGAAGACAGGTGGCATGAGACATTGGGGTTTCATAGCGAGGAGCGCCAGAACATTAACATCAGGATTCGTGATCCCGCGAACCCCGAAATCCCGACAGGAAGTGACGGGAAGTGGAAAAGTCAACCCGTGAGTGCCTCGGAGTTTCGGCACATCGAGTATCAGTAGTCGAGGAACCAAGGTGTTCGATATTGTGAGTGGCGAAGTCACGATAGAGAAGAAGTCCCGACAAGGTAAAGATAAGGTCAGTGTTGACATGCATCGGATCTCGGGGATTCGAGAGTGTAGTGCTTGACCATTAGACTCGCGAAGTTGCAAGTTCCGATTTCTTGATAAGTAAAGAGAGGGGGAATCGCACGTAGAGATCTGTGGGAGAAGATTTCCCGATAGGGAAATAGAAGGACCTTGGAGTTCTTCAGACCGAGAGAAGAGAAGATCCTGTGTGAGCGGACATGCTCCGAGGAGTGCGGCTGTGTCACCCTAACTACTATCCCTTTCGGCTACACCTGCGAAGAAGATGTAGCCTCGCCCGAAGAAACTATGGGGGTGTTGCGGTACTGAAGTGTCTACAACCAAGGGGAATATCAAGTGGATCCAATACCAAAACAATACAACATGCATATATCACTTATAATATTAGATCTACTCCGTACACCTATCAGATCTATTAAAACAATGCAATAACAATATATCAAGGAAAAATAAGATAGCATCAATCACACACACAAGACATATATACGTGGTTCACCCTTTCTCTAGGGCTACGTCCACAGAACTGTGCTTTATAATATATTAATATGAAAACGTACAATTATGATCTGTGCTCTTAACTAGAAGATCTCTCTCTTTTCTCTATCTCTCCCCCTTCCTACGCACCCAACTACAGGGTTGATCTTCGCACCCAGTTGAAGATATTCCAATACCAGAAGGCTCTCACACTTAGCACTTCTCTCAAATAACAACAATGATCCTACGAACAACAACTAGATCAAGACTATTAATAATGACAACACGCCAACCCAGGTCCTCTCGACCTTTATTTATACATTACAATAGCTCACCGACATCCTTAGGCCGAAGCATAGGTGTCAAAATCCTAGATACCAAAACCATAGGTGTCTAAACCCTAGGTGAACTTGACCCACATTTTCAGGGCTTCACCATCCCGTCTTTCCTTCCTTATCGCGCGGTGCTCCAAAGCATCTAACAATGGCTTTTTCCACTTGCTAATTTGTCCATGATCCTTCTTCCTTGCTAATCTTTCATCCTCAATCTCCTCTTCCAATGGATTTCTTTCTCGGGATTCGCTCCATCTTTTCTGCTCTTTTGCTCACTTTGACCTAGTAACAGTCACTGTGTCATCCGTACAGTTTGCATTTCTCCTTTTCTTCCTTGATCTTCACTCCCTTCCACAACCAAGGGCCAACAGGCCCCCAACACTCACCTGTGACTCGTCTTGAGGAACTTCATATATGATTTCTCTATTTTACTATGACTTCAAACCGCACAGAGTAGCGTTTGCTTGCTGCTCTATGCCTCCTTTTCCTCCTTGTGCAAACTATGTTTTATGTGTTTGGTACCTATTTTCAATTGCACCTGGTACCTAGACCCTTTTCCTTATGCTTCTACTAAGAGTTGTGAGATAGCTGGCTCTAATAGTACAACTTCAACCGCCTCCTATTCACTAATCCTTCCTTCCACTCTCCCTTTAAAGTCTTCAACTGCGCAACTCCTCCTTATGTAACATGAGCGACCTCATATGGTCTGAGCCAATGCATTCTGAACTTCTCAGGATGCTTCATGAACTTACTATCGTATACCAGTACCAAATCACCTTGTTTAAATTCCTTCTTCTTGATGTGCATTTCATGGTAGGCCTTCTCTCTTTCTTTCTGTACTTGTTGATGGAATCCTGCAACAAATCTATCTTCTTCCAATTCATTCAACTCTGCAAGCCTCTCTTGAACCGCGCCAGTGTCATCTGTATCTGTAAAGGCAATAATTCTTAATCTTGGCACCAAGTATTCCATTGGAACAACAACTTTGAGACCATAAACCAACTTGAAGGGGGTTTTCATTGTTAACTTCTTGCAAGTGATTCTATAGGCCCAAAGTACTATTGGTACTCTTAAATCCTAGTCATCCCTATTCACATTGCAAATCTTGGTTAGTGTTGTCTCCAATATATTTTTGAATGCTTCCATTGTCCCATTTTCTTATGGATGGTAAGGTGTGCTCTTCTGATGGTGGATTGTAAATTCTTCAGTCAAGGCTTCAACAGTATTATTTATGAAATGTGTGCCTTTATCACTCATAAGGATCTTGGGGCATCCAAACCTGGTTATGATGTCATCAAATATGAAGTGCACAACTGTGGTTTCACTACAGTCCTTAACTGCTCTTGCTTCATCCCATCTGGTCAAGTCTTTTTCTTTAGTGATGATGTACCTTGCTCCTATGCACTTTCCTGGTGGGTTTATAGGTCCCACAAAATCAATGGCCCATTTCTCAAATTCCTGTAGGGTCAACTGTGGTGCTAATGGAATTTCATCCCTTTGAGAAATGTTTTCCAACTCTTTGGCATACATTGCAGGCTCTAGAATAGTCTTTATCATCTCTATGTAAGGTAGGCCACCAAAGGTTAGATCTCATAACCTTATGCACAATTGGTTTCCCTATGTAGTGTCCTCTTGCGATGCCTTCATGATCTTCTGCGAGGATCAATGGTCATTATTCCTCCATAACACATCTTCTAAATATCTCATTGGATCCCATATTGTATAGATGTCTTTCTATAAGTGAGAAGTCTGCAACATGCACTACTAGCTATTTCTTCTAGGGAATTGTATATTCACTAGGTGCCATTCTTGTTGTCAGGAACTAGACTATTTTTATGAAGTGGTCATCAATATTTCTAATGGCTAGCAGTTGTGCATCTGGCAGTGTGTTCTCCAAACTAGTGGTCTCTTCTCCATGTTCCAACCTTGACAAGTGATCAGGACCTTTGTTCACTCTTTCTGGCTTGAATATGATCTCAAAGTCATATTCCTGAAATAGCAGAAGCCATATGCATATCCTTGCCCCCAACACTGGCTTGTTGACTAGGTATTTCAGCGTAGAGTGATTATTAAACATTTTAAAGTTTCCTCCCAACAAGTAGTGGGGAAACTTCTGCAATGCATACACCATGGCTAACCCTTCTCGCTCAGTGGTGGCATAGTTGACCTATGCAGTTGATAGCTTCCTGCGAGAAAAAGATAATGGATGATCAATCTCTCCTTCACCAGGTTGTTCTAACACTACTCCTAAGGAAATAGAAGATGCATCGACATGCACATGAAACTCCTTACTCCAACCTGAAAACACCAGAATAGGCGCAGTAAACATTTTTTGTTTCAGTGTGTCAAAGCTCTGCTAACATTCAATATGATTCTTTAATAAACTAAAAATAGTCCAATCATCAAAGTATGATTCTATAAATTTATGCAAAAAATCCTTGAATGCTTTGACCACCACCCTGGAAAAGATGGTTGGGGCGTCCTTTAATCCAAATAGCATCACTATATACTGATAAGACCCCCATTCTATTGTAAATTTGGTCTTGTGGTGATCTTCCTTGGCAATCTAGATCTGATGGTATCCTAAAAATCCATCTGTAAAAGAATATACTTCATGGCCTCCCACATTATCTAACACTTAATCAATGAATGGTGTAGGGAAGGCGTCATGCAAACAAGCATAATTCATCTTCCTGGGATCTATGCATATCATGATCTCTCCCGTCTTCTAGTATTTCACCACCATAGGGATAATCCATTCTAATTCATCAACGGGTTCTATAATCCCTACTTCCAACATTTTGTTGAGCTCAATCTTCACTTTATCCTTATATTTAGGGTTCAATATGTAAGGTCTCTATTTGACTAGTCTTTCATCTAGATTCAAAGGGATCCTCATCTCTCCCATAGGCCCTTTAATGTCCTTCATATCAGTGAACTTGGTTGGAAACAAGTCCTGATATTCATGCAGTAATTCTGTAATCTTGTCAATAGTGGAAGCATTTCAATAATCTCAAACATTTGTAATCTTTGGTGTCTGTTCTGTTCCAATATTGACCTTCTTAATATTGATTGGGTGTCCAATGAATGGTAACTCAACCCATAGTCCTTCCACATCTCTTTGGCCTTATTTTTCTGTAATGTTCACCTTTCTTGTATCATCGTCTTCATCAGCATTGATGTTTTAACAGCCTTGCAGTTTTTGTAGAGGCGTAGTCCATTCATCCTCATTTTTATCTAAAGGGAGGCTAGTGGCATTCTCAAATACTTTTTGTCTGACAATCTATAGTGATTGATCTACTGAAGTATATTGACTTTCGAATAAGAAGGTGGTTACAAAATTTTGAGTCATACCTTTCCAATTTGTAGTGATGAGGTGCGCTGCTTGAAGGTGTCAGTTGATAGGTGTCATGTCTAGTGTGTTGATGAATTTTTGCACCCATTGTTCTTGAGGAACGTTGCTCCAGGCTTCCTCACAACTTCGCACATGGTCCTTTGGGAAGCTTCGACCTATGTATTGAACTTCACAGCCTTCTACTTATGTTGAGAGTCATGTTGTCATTAAGGTGTGACACTATACCCAATCTATAATGTTACTTTTATGTGCCCCCCACCATCTTCTTGGGATTTATTTCAAGGCCTCATCCATCACCAACGGTCTTTTTTTCATTGGTACACTCTTTTCAAAGTTCGATAAGAAGGTTTCTAAAGGATTTAGACCATCAAAGGTGGGTAAGTTACTTATTTTTGTGTCGATCTAGTGAACTTCTCTAGTTAGTCTAGCACATATTCTTATACATACTTCATACATTGTATTCTCCCAATTCTCCAGTGCTTATTCTGAGTCTGATGAGCATATGTTGAAACTTTGTTAGCTTCAGTTTCCATTGGCCATAGGATTAATGTAATCTTGTTTTCTGGCTGTTAATTTGTATATATTTTCCATTTCATATGCACGATCTTCTTCTCTAATGGGATTGGTGTATCACTGACCTTCATCTATATCTAAGGGGGTAATGACCCTAAGGCCATATTTTTCAAAATTCATATGTCTTTTATTTAAATCAACCACAATGGAATTATTGAAGGCCCAATCAATTCCTAACAACACAGGATAAGGGCGGTTGTCATCAACTTTCTCAATTACCTCAAAATATGAAAATGTTCTTACTCCATCAATGTCCATAGGGACATATTCCAGTCTTCCAAAGGGGCTTATAGCCTGCTGATTAGACGTCCTGAGCCTGATAGGGGAATAGATCAGTCTGGGTTTTCCCATTAGTGCCCAAGTTTGCTTTGTCATGACATTGACCTTCGACCCTAAGTCAATCAACACATAGTCTATATCATATTCACCTATTTGAGAATTCAAATGTAATTCTTTATTGGTCCTTATATTCTTACCGATTTGGTGTACTTCCATATTCAGTAAGGGGTCTATCTTTCCTATCTCATATTGTTTGATTAAAGTTTGTAGTTCTTGGACAATGCTCTAGTCCTGAATCAACTTAACACAAGTATATAGAAATTCCATGAGGTTTCTTACATCTTCTCATTCTCTTGGAAAAGTAGACTAATCAAATGCCTGAGGCATTCCATAATCTATTACTTCTGGTCTTGTCTTTCATGAAGAACCTTGGTCTCCTTTGAACTCTTTTCTTTATTCCTCAAATATTTGTCTTTGTTTCTTTGAATCACATATTTGGTTCTTCTCTGCAGTTGTCCTAATTCCTTAATCTTTTGTAGTATTCCCTTGGGTCATTCTCCCATCTATTGTAACCATGCCTCCTCTAATAATAATAGTGAATCTAGGTTCTTGTCCACGAGGTTCATCTTTGATCAACTGTATCTGCAGGTTATGATGAAGTCCTCGTTTCTCTTGAAGTTTAGCCAACAGTGCTAGACATTCTTCAATAACATGCTCGAAGGAGGTGCAATAGTTGCAAGTAGTGAAAGGGTTCTGACAGTCCCTTTCCAAGTGTCCTGGTTGTGCACAATTATAAGATATGATCTTTCCTTGGCCTTGACCCATACCTCCTCCTCGTCCTCTTCCTCTGAATCCACCATCAGGATTGAAATTTCCTTTCCCAAGGGAGTTGTACTATGTAGAGTTTCCTTCTTTTTGTACTTGTTGGCAGCCAATTCATTTTTTTTAATTGCCCTAAAAAGCTGCCTACACCTATTGTCTTCTAAACGACAAGTCATCATCGTATTTTGCAACTAGACATTTATTTATTTCTTGCGACAATTGCAATTTGTTTTCGATTCAGTTTTCACAACTAAAAGTGTGAAAACCCCTCCATCGTTATTTGGACTGTTATCATATTCTCATCGATATTCTGGAAAGAACCTACCCTTGGTTTGTTATTAAGTGGCTGGAGTGATCTGCTCAAACTATGTCCATTTCACTTTGATTGCGCAATTCGATTAAATAAGCCATTGAGCATGAAAATTTATTGGTTACATTTCATCCTATAAGGTTTATGATTGATTTTGGTTTTATATGCTATGATCCTTATTGTTATGAGCTCTTGACTTATCAATTTTATGAGATCTTTTGTTGCAATGTTCTAAAAACTTTGAATATAAACATTTGACTATGCAACAAGCGCATTGGTAATATTATAAGTTTGGTTTGATATGGAATGGAAATGGTTTGAGGTTTTACAAAGGTGCATTGATTAAACTTTTGGATTTTGATTTTATAGTTTGAATCGTTGCTTGGCGCATTGATTTGAGGGTTTGATTTTACATTGAATGATCATGGTTTCAAACTATACATTGGCACATTGATATAATTGTCCACCGTTTAAACCTTGGGTGGCCGAATAATGTTAATTTTGGTTATGATTGATTGAAAAGGGTTGGTACTATGCCATTAATGTTTTGCATGGCGGTGGTAATCCCACCACCTTCGCATGCATACAATTAATCTTTTCCCTTTAAGCTATGCAACTGTTAGCCGTAACCATTTTCGACTTGTGTATTGTTTTGTTCAATTCAAACCCTACTATGCACAGAATCCATGGCTCCAGTCGTAAGATCCAAGCCCAACGGTTGCCAAGAATTCCTGATGTTTAATGGCTCTTATAGCGACCTGGAGAAATGTGGATGGCTCCTGTTCATAAGAAAATTCGATGGTTATAACCCTAGTGTGGATCGAGAATTTGTGTTATCATTCGATGGCTGCCGAGCCAAAGTTGGGGATGTGCAACTGGAGATCAATGAGCAATTTCTTAGCTCGGCTACCAGTCTTCCTACTACGGGATAGAAGTGGTCAAAGAGTTGCAAGGTGGAAGATGTCCCGTGGACATAGCTCTTCCAATCTTGAATGGTGAACTCCTACGACAAAGGTTTTCCTGTAAAAATGTTAAAACAACGCTGGCATGACCTGCTAATGATAATCAAGCAATTCATTACTTGCGAGGGCAGGTACGGGTTCGTTTTCTTGTTTCACCTTCGTCTATTGATGGTTTTTATAGGCTATGACCTCAATCTGCCACACTACCTGCATATAAGTCTCTTTAAGATGGCTAAAAGGTACAAACGTAGCCAGGCCAATACTAGCCTTTTCCATTTGGGGTTAATTAAAATGTTTATGGTTTATGAGTTGGAATTACGTCGTGACTGTTGGGGTGATTTTCTCAGTCGAAATGGCTTTGAAGACTCAAACCCACCACAAGTCGATAAACCTATCTTGACTGAGAGAAAGCCTATCCCCCCTATGCCTTACAGTGTTTTGCTACCCAAACCTCTACCCGACTCTCCTACAAACTTGCCCATGTCTGTGACCAAAAAGGTCGAAATTGATAAACCCGCAGCCAAAAAGCCTAAAGCTAAAACTGGTGCTAATTCTAAAGGTAAGAAAAACACTCTATTGATCTCTCGCATGGCGAGAAATAAACCTCGAACCCCTGCCAGCCCTGAGCCTATCGTGGTCAGTGAATATTCTGATTCGGAGATTGAACGTTTTCTCGCAAATGAGTATCCCTACTCAGAAGGGCTGTGTGAAAAACCTGTATATGACTTTGTCAAGAATTTACCACCTTGTTTGTGGGATGATCCAAATTTTCCTGGCATTAGAATACCTCGTGGAACCCTCGGTGACTCATCGAAACCCTCTTTTTCTCAACCAGCTGTTCCACCATGCGATCAGTGTAGTTTATGGTTGGAGAGATACTACCTAGATGTGTCGATGTTGCAATCTAGAATCCATGCTTTGGAAGATCAAGTGTCAAAGCTCACTGGTCATAATACGAAGGTGCAACCCACGGACAACAAATAGCAAACTACTGGTTCAATTCTGTTTAAAAATGTTGAGTCAGCTACAACAATTGTCAATTCGAAATTGACATAGCCTTAGCAACCACGCTGGTATAACTTTCACCCATTTATATGGCATATTCATAAACTTTGTACATCATTGACCTACTCTATCACATAAGCATGCACTGCTGTATATAATTTGTTTTGGTAAAATCGAATTTTGTTTGGATTTGGTTTTGATTCTATTAAATCATAATATGGATTTGAATGTTTTAAATCAGTTGCGATTGAATGTTCTGTTGCAAGTTGTTTTGCATTTACATTTTGGAACACGATCTATGTTTTAATCCAAATCGGTTATGATGCACATAAACGATGGTTGTCTGTTATAATTTTATTTAAATTTGACTTTGACCAGCCCGAATACGATTTGGATTATGTTTAAAAAAGGTTTTGTTTTATAGTTACCCAAATCGTGAAGTGATTCAAATCGTAACAGTCATGCAACTCCCAGCCGTTCAATTTGTTGTGGTCAAGTCAAACCTATTCTATTTTGAATTGGAATGATAGTGTATTTTCAGTTACGAATGGATTTGCAAAACAAAAATGATCATGCCCAGGATGATGAATTGTTCTATAATTGGCTCAGACCCGATTTTATTTGATTTCTGTCCAGCTTATGGTTATCAATGTTGTTTGATCTTGACTATGTTACACCCAACAATCAAAATCCATGGCGATTTTTGGTCAATATTGTTACACCGGTTTTGTTTAGCCTATATCATAACAGTCGTCCCATATTTGATTACAACAAGATGAATCTTATGCATAATATCTATAGCTCGCCTATCTTTACTGTTGATTGAAACGACATAAGCTTTATGTATATTGTTACAGCTGTAACAAATCTATTCAATTGATATCGATTATAATTATGCTATGGAAAATCATATCTTATATGATTTCGATTATGATTGTATTGATTACTATTCTGACCGATTATAGTTTTATTGCTTACGATTACATCGTATCTCATATGACAAGAATCATTGCTTAATTTTGTTTGATACGAAACAGGCCTGTCAAGGTTTGACCATGTTTTATGGTAACTGAAAACAGAGCATTCTTTACTCTGTTTAGATTGCATTGATTTTGATATTGTTTAATTTAAAAGATAATTTCACTTGAATTATTAGTAATTCGTTTTGATGATGAAAAGAAAATTAAATTGGATTTGATTTGTTTTAATATTTTATTTGATTGCTATCTGATTCCATATGCTATTTTAGACTAGCTACAAAATCAGATGATTCTGTAGCTAAGTCTGTAGGATCATTTTTTTTGTATTTTGTCACTCAAATATATTTCTAATTTGATCTTTGTGTTCTATTGTAGGTAAATTCGAATTGCAATTGAGTTTATGAGCAGTTGGAGGATATCTCAAGGATTTCACTTGCATTTTTAGTTACTTAGTTTAGGAGATTTTGGGATCTTTTCCTGATTATGTAAAACTGTTTGATAATTATCCACAGGGATTTTTACCCTGTGGAGAAACCTATATATACTTATGATTTTTGTAATAATGATCATCCTCAGTTGTGGGAGAACAAGGATATGCAGTTCTAATACAGACTAGAGCAGAATTGATGTTTTGTCATAGCTTTAGCTTCTCAATATATCAACATTTTGTTTCATGTGTTGTATATCAATTTGTTTATGGTTTATGATTACTTTAGCTATCTAAATCAAA
>JZKD02S0323731.1:177326-191579 GCA_000966675.3 Picea glauca | reverse complement strand
CCCTACCTCAAGGGTTTTGGATATTTCTTGTGTTCATTGTTATGGTGAATGGTTTATGGTTTATGTTTGGTTATTTCTGAAGTATATTTGCAGATCTGGTTTAGGTACCTAACATCATCCCTTCTTTCATGACACTTGCCTCCTTCCTCTTGTCTTGATTTTGATCCCTTCTTTGTTTGTCTCTGCAACTAATTTAAAATCGGTAAAAATCGATCCTTTTTCTGGCTTTGTTCTCTCACTAGTCTCTCTTTTTCTTCTTTGTATCTCTACACTTCCATATTCAATCTTCTTACTATTTCTATCAATGTTTCATGTTCTCCTTTTTCCTTGTGTCCGTTGGACTCTGTCTCTACATTATCGACTCTGGTATTCTGGCCTTCAACCTCCTTATTATGACTGGAGGTTTGATCCATATTTTATGATAAAAATTAAATGACTACAAATTATTAATAGGTGCTTAACACAAAATAACAAAGATACAGTAAAATTGGTTTTCTATTCAATAAGGAAATAAGCTGAAACTGTAAAATGTAGCGAAAACAAGCTTGCTAGAATGGTGGCGGCTTATCTCTGAGAAGAGATGTGACAGCTATGCTCATTCACAATAACATGATTACCATGAGGCTCTGAAGTCCTTTGTACAATAAAAAATAATTCCAAAAACCCTAGACATCCAAAAACCTAACCCTAGGAGATGAAGCGCCAAATGTCAAATGGGCCCCGTTTGGGTAAGTTAGTACTTCAACTTCCAAGGGGATGAATTATGATAGCCCGTTGGAAAGGTATCATAGAGGAGATCCATTTTGGGGGATGAATTATTCCTTTGGATATTATTGAGAATATTGATCTCGAAAAACCTTCATTTAGGCCCTCAAAATGGCCCCGGAAGTTAAACTGCTAAAAATAGTAAATTACCAAAATTGTTCGAAAATTGTTTTGAGGCAGTTGGAAAAGGTGGGTGGCCACTGATATCCACCTATATTAATCCTTCCTACTTAGAAATAAATGGTCTCCATTTCGTTGAGTTCCCCCATAAGATGAGGAAATTTCTGTTGAATTTGGCCCCAGGTGAACCACTTGCCTTGGTTCAGGAGTTGCCCTGCTTTGATGACTTGATAAAGTTGGATCCTTTGTTTTCAAGTTCCCTTGATATGTGTGTACACAATCTGATCGTTGGATTCTTGTTTTATGCATTCAGGTTTGATCTCTGTTGGTGTCATCTTATCTACTACGTCTGAGGTGTCTAATAATGGTTGGAAATAAGGGCGAAGGAGATCCATGTTGAACACTAGGTGCAGGGCAAGGAAAGGAGGAATGTTGAGCTTAAAAGCATTATCTCCCATGGCCTTGGTGATGATGTATGGCCCATAACGGAGTGAGAAAATCCTTAGATGGGGTCATGTAAGGCGTTCTTTTTGCAAGTGAAACCAAACTTTGTCGCTCACATGAAACTTATGTGGCACACAATGTTGATCATGGCGATGCTTGTACTTATCATTGGACTTCTGTAGGATATTCTATACCTATTGGTAGATGGGTTGGATCCACTCAATGAACTGGGTGGCTTTGTCAGCTTCAGTTGGAGTAGGAGATGAGTCGGTTGAGGTGACCACAACGAGAAGTGCAACATCTATGGGACCCAATGGTTGGAATCCCAACCCCACCTGAAAGGGGTTGTGACCAATTGAGATATGCAGGACTTAGTTGTAGATATGTTGGAAATAGGGAAGGCTCTCATCCCATGTGCGAGGGTGCTTTGAATTATATATGCAAAGTATATGCACAATTATTCAATTGACGACCTTGTTTTAGCCATCTATCTAGGGGTGGAAGGCTGTGGATTTGGTGAGCTTGGTGTCCAACAGTGACTAGAGGCTTGACCAAAATTTGCTGAGAAATTGAATGTCTGAATATCAGACAATGGTTTGTGGGATTCAAAAATGTACCTAGACTCGTTCAAAGAAGAGCTTGACAGTGGCCTCTGTTGTGATGTTCTTCTAGCAGACAACCATAATCACCATCTTAGAAAAGTGATCAAAAACCACAAAAACACAGACATTTCCCCACTTGGCGGATGGGAGGCCCGACATGTAGTCCATGGATATGGATTCCCATGGCCTGTTAGGAGTAGGAAGAGGGGTGTACAGACCTTATTTCTTAGTGGTGTTTTTGGCAATAGTATAGGTAGTGGAAGACCTGATATACTTTTTGACCTCCTATTGAAGTTTCAGTTAGTAGAAATGTTTCTGTAGCATTGCCACTATATTTTCAATGCCGAAGTGTCCTGCCATCCAACTGTAGTGGGATTCCTAGATCATATTTTCTCACTTGGTTGATGGAACATGGATATGGCCTAGATGACATAAAAACCCATCCTGAAGATGGAAACTATCGACAACTATGTTTTTACCCAACATTTGGTAGGTGGTGGAAAATTCTGGGTCTGTCTCATACCGTTGGGGCCATCCAAAGGTCTCGTGTCCATAGGATTCTAGCACCGTGGTGAGTGTCACAATTGGTAGTCTGCTAAGGCAATCAGTGATGCGATTGGTGCTTCATGTTTTATACTTGATGTTAAGGTGCAATTGCTGCAAGTATGTGGACCACTTTTGATGGTGATCATTTTGCAATTTTTCTTGTGTCTACATGAACTGTAGTGGCTTATCATCAGTGTGGATGACTTCCTCCTTCCCAAGAATGTAATGTCTCCAATGGAGGCAGGCTTGCACAATGGAGTACATTTATTTGTCATAATTAGGGTACTTACAGACATCATTTGACAGTGTCTCACAATGATAGGCCACAGGGTGGCCATCATTAGTGAGAAAAATTCCCATTGCATAGTCTGAAGAATCTATCTCGATCTCAAAGGGTTGTTCTAGGTCTAGTAGTGAAATTACGGGGGCTGAGCATAAGCACTTCTTCAAATCGTTGAACGTTTTTTGTTGGGACCGGCCCCATGCAAAGTTTGTCTTACCACCACCCCTGGTTATTTGGCTAAGGGCCTATGCAATATGGGAGAATCCAAACATGAACCTGCAGTAGAAATTGGCAAGGCCTAAGAAGCTACAAATCTCAGTGAGTGTGGTTGGGGATGGCCAATCATGGATGACTTCGATATTGGTTGGATCCACATGTACTCTATGCTGATAAATTATGTAGCCTGGGTAATGGACCATGTCCATGAGGAAGGAGCATTTTTCCAAGTTGGCATATAGCTTGTGCTGTCATAGGGTGTGCAAAACCTATTGAATATGTTGTAAGTGTTCGACCCATGTATTTTTGTAAATGAGAATGTCATCCAGACACACCACTACAAAAGTATTGGTGAATGGTCATAGGATATCATCCATCATCCTCATGAAAGTGGATGGAGCATTTGTCAAACCAAAGAGCATGACCAACCATTCAAAAAGGTCTTCCTTTGACTTGAAGGTGGTTTTCCATACATCTGCCTGTTCTATCAGAACTTGGTGGTAGCCAGACTTAAGATCAATCTTACTAAAGTATTTGTCCCCGGTGAGTTGATCAAGGAGGTCCTTGATTCGGGGAATCGAGTACCTATTTTTTACTGTGATTTTATTCAGAGCTCAGTAATCAATGCAGATTCACTAGGTTCCATATTTATTCTATACCATCACAATTGGGCTCCCACAATGTTATGAGATGGGATGGATGTGCCCCTAGTGGAGCATTTCTTGGATCTTTTGCTTGATCTCCTCATTCTCTAACAGAGAGTGGTGATAGACTGGCCCATTGGGCAGTGGTGCGTCAAGGGTCATATCATTGGGGTGCTTGACCTAGCAGTGTAGAGGTACTCTAGTAGGTGAGGAGAATATATCTAAGTATTCTTCCATGACCTTATCTACTTTCTTCTGTTGTGTGCAGAGGTTGGTCGTACAGACCCTGGATATGGTTGTGATCTTTCGCTTATTTTGAGAGTGAATCACGAAGAAGACAAACTTCCCCATATGAGAGATGACCTTCCTGCATTTCTTAATAGAGATCAAGGAAATAGAACTATCTAGGACTACCTTGGGTATCCTGTACAATTTTCCATTCAAAGTAATAATAACACTACGAGGCCTAGACTCATATACAACATAATGTTTCCATAAATAAGGTTGGCCCAAAAGAAAATCACAAACTTCGAGAGGATCAACATCACACAATACCTCCTCTTTGAAGGGCTTGATGTCGTACGACAATCGACACTATTGGCTGACGCGGAGATCACTTCCTTGGTGGAACCATCCAATGGTGTAGGGTTGTGGGTGCAGTGTTGTCAGCAGGGCTAGCCTCTTGACAAAATCTACTAAGATGAGGTTCTTATGGCTACCACTATCCATGATGAAGTGCAATGGGGTTCCTTTTACCCACATATGTAAATGGAATAGGGGTTCTCCTTCTTCTGCCTCATCTAGTTCACCAGAATGGAGCTTGGTGGCAGCAATGGTGGCATTGGGTTCCGTGTCAATGATCTATCTTCCCCTTTCTGGTTCTGGCTCAGAGTTTGAACCTGCATCTGATTTAGAGGCTTTCATCTTGGCCACAAGTGACTGATTTGAGTACCAATCAACAGTGTTATGCCAAGGGCTCTTATGGAAGTCACACCACTTCCCGGTATCTTTCTTTGTATTTCCAGTGTTCTTATTTGCTTGTGGCTTGGAATGGTTTTCATGATATTGTCCATATTTACTCTATTCTTTGTTATATGGGTTGCGGCCTCCCTTTCCTGGCTTTTGTTGTGAGGGGTTCCTGAGCCCAAATTGTCACATCTTTTTTTTTAGCTTCTGCTTGATTTTGACGACATATCGATAGGTCGCGCCCAAGGATGAAATGTCCAAAAATTTCATTTCAATTTGACTGTAGCTATGCAGAGCGTCATGATACTTGAGCACCATATGTAACTTTGAATCTTTGATACCATCTTGGTGCACAACGTATGAAAGATACTCATGAAATCTGGCACTGCTTGGTCTCTTTCTTTCCACAATGTGGTCCATTTAGTACACAAGTCGTCATAACTTCCGACAAGGTAGTATTGTTCCTTAATAGCATCCCTGAAAGAATCCTAGGTGGTTGTGACTGTAAATAATGAGGTTTCCTCTGTTTCCTTTTTATCAGAGAAAGTTTCCCACCAATCTTTGTCATGGGGAATGGATTAAAGGAGCGCAAAAGTAATGTTTTCTCTATTCAAAAAGTTATGGATAGAAAAAAACCCTTCTAGTAGATTCAACCACTTGTCTACAACATCTACGTCTATATGACCTTCAAATATAGGAATATAAAATCTTATTTTCACCTTGAAGGGGGTGGCGTCTCCGCTCGAATAAGATTTGTCCCCTGTTGGTAGTCGTTGAAGGATTTGCGCGAAACTATCCATCATCTTGTTCCTTTGTTGCATGAGGAATTCCTTAATCAATAGTTTGAAAGGATCTCCTATCCCACCATATTTATTTTATCCTACCATTATATTTTTTTTGGGTGTTTGAGATCTTTTTTCCTCAAGAGAAACAAGCTCGAGACCCAACTCTTTGTACTGCGACCTCGTTGGGGACATGCATTAAGATGACAAGGAGTAGACCACTCTGATACCACTGATCTAGATTTTATGAGTAGAATGAAATGAATATAGATTATTAACAGGTTCTTAACACAAAATAACAGAGATACAGTAAAACTAATTTTCTATTCAATAAGGAAATAAGATGAAACTGTAAAATGCAGAGGAAACAAGCTTGTTGGAATGGTGGTGGCTTATCTCTGAGAAGAGATGTGACAACTGCGCTCATTCAAAATAAGATGATTACCATGAGGATATGAAGGAATTTTTACAATAAACAATAATTCCAAAATCCCTATACATATAAAAACCTAACCCTAGGAGTTGAAGCGCCAAAAGTCATGTGGGCCTCGTTTAGGTAAGTTAGTACATCAACTTCCCAGGGTCGTAACTTTTGCATACGATATTCGTTTTAGGCGTATGATAGACTGTTGGAAAGGTATCATCAAGGAGATTAATTTTATGGGATAAATCATTCTTTTGGTTATAATTGATAATCTTTATCCCAAAAAAAATTCATTTAGGCCCTCAAAATGGTCCCAGAAGTTAAAACTGCTAAAAATAGTAAATTGCCAAAATTGTTCGAAAATTGTTTTGAGCTAGTTGGAAAAGGTGGGTGGAATCGATATCCACCTAGATAAAATCTCCCTCACCTTATTCCATTTCCTCAATATAGATCCTGAGCTGACGATCTTAAGCCCCTTAATTCGACAAAATGTGCAAGCGACCATTTTGTTAGAATTACGCATATGAAAACAAAATGAGATGCTTACAGCCATGGATGTAGGTACAACAGCTTCACCAAGATATCTTTGTCCAGAACCTTTCTCAAATAATCCACACAGAATGTTGATGCTTCAATGATATCTCCCTTATGACATCATAAGTTTGATGCTTTGCAATGTCTCCATCTCTTGTCAATACCACTCATGATATCATAAGTTAGGTGCTTCACAATGTCTCCATATCAACACCACTGATGAGATCATAAGTTTGGTATCTTTCAATATCTATCATCATGTACCTTTCACCATGAGAATGCCTCCTTATATAGGCTTGGAGAGACCCAACCAGTTGAGAAATATTCGGGATAAGTTGAGGATTCCTTTCCTTCAATTGTGGATATTCCCTAAGATCATGCCTTGACCTCAGTTTTGAATCCAACCAACTTCAGAGATTGAAGGGATTCTTCCCTGATTGATCTCAACAAACCAAAATTCACTCAGAAAGGGTAGCACTTCCAAAAAAGGGTGCACAAATCATTTCAACGCTCCCCCAAGAAAGGCTAGGGAGCGTCGGTGCTTCCTGACAGTGGGTATGGGAGTGTTGCCTTCCAAAAATAATTTTTGAGTGGTTTTCTTGATGGAAAATGATACTCTTCATAAAATGATTTCTCTTCCTAAAACTAGTCTTTGAGGGTGTCTTAAGTGTCCCTATAATGTCGTTAGAGGCACAACATAGGAAATATGGAAGTATGATGTTTACGACACTTTTAACACTTGTTGTCAAGATGTGACACTTGCAACACTAGTCATGACGACACTTACAACACTTGTAATGACGACACTTGCAACACTATTGAAGTGAGTAATTTTGATGTGTAATTGATTGACCCCCAAAGTGAGAAGTTAGAATATGAGAATTGATGACTGAAGTACTTTGTAGACTTTTTAAAGCAAGGACAAGGGTGTGGAGAACCTAGTAGAAGTTGCACACAACCATCAAACAAATATTATGACATGTTTGAAACCCAAGGCAGACATACCTATGCTTGAGTGATAAAGACTTTAGAAGGTATAGCCTCCATACAATACACTGTGGATCTATAATTATATTGACAAAAAGGTATAGACACTAAATATACAATGTGGATATATACTCCTATGACTTGAACTAATCATAGCCACAAAGAATACAAAGTGGATCTATGAGATGACAAGACATAAACACGACCAATAGAAAGTGGATCTATGTGACAATATATGTCTCAACATTCAAAGGAAACTCCGTCACAACCTGGGAAAAGTACATATAAGAGTGATCACTCAACCCAGGGTCTTCTTACCGATCTCAATGTAGTACGAGTCTAACCATGTGAATAGATGTCCTGATGTCGAACATGGTAGAAACCACTTGATTACCGATAAATGAGGTAAACCATTAACAAGCACGAGGGAGATCACCATTGATGTCAATGATTCCCAAGGTACCCTAGTACATTCCATGGAATGTGAATATATGAGCTAAAGTCGAACATCCGTGTAATAATATGATCAGGGGTCGATGACATAAACCCACTGTTGGAAGCAAGGAGGCTTGCCATTGAGGCATTCATGTCCCAAGGTACTAACTACTTTCTAAGTCTAATTCCTGGATAATGTGTTGAAGTCGACAGGAACAAACTCATCGAAGGAGGGCCTTGATGTATCCCCCATCAATGACATGAAATAGACACAGAGATGTAATTGGTGGATCGAATGAACATGGACTGACACGAGTATTGAAACATGAATTTTTGATGGTTGACTCTTGAGGAAGATACTTCCCTTGAGTAATGAGGCATGACAGCAAAAAACTTGACATGGACCAAAACACAATGATGCAATGGATACGGTGAATTTTGTCGGGTGACCCAAAGGAGTAAGAAAAATTAGAGGATTGGTTCAGTGGATTAAAATGCGTGATATAAAATGTCGTGTTCAAGGGATAAAGTAAGAGTTACTGGTAATGTTCTAAAAAACTATTTGGCTTGTTTCTTTCAATTCCCCCCCCATCTAGATAGACGAGTACCTCTTTTTAATTCAACAAGCTCGAGGAGGGTAACACATGCTCGATATAACTCACCTTCGGTAAGTCCCTCCTCCTTTGTTTAATGAACTGGAAGAGGTAAGGGTTCGGTCCTGTATGGGCCCTTCAATGTATGATTGTTTAAAAAAGTCCAGAGAAGGTAAACTTGGTGGTTCTTCATATTTAGAGAGTCTCAAAATGAATTAAAGATGACTCCAGTTTTGTCCTTTTTCGTAATGTTAGTCTTGCAAGGATGAAAAAGAGATAAATTATTACTCATAAGACACCCTTCAAAACATTTTAATAAGTGGGAAAGGAAGCAAGATAACTCGCCAATATTTTCACGTTTAGAGAATCTGAAAAGAGCTTAAAGATGACTCCTGGGGGTTCATTTTTCATATATACATGTGAGCCCAAAAAAGAGATAAAAGGTTGCTCAATTACATTCTCATGTTTTTATGAGCATGATAAATAACAAATACTAAACTCAGTACTCTGCCCCCAGCTTGAAATCTAGTGACTTAACTCCAGAATGATCATCAAAGGCTGGAGACATGCCCCCGAAGATTCAATTCATTCACCGACTATGAGGTTGTCACCAATTTCTGTACTAGATAGAAAAAAAGGATAAGGGTGGATGAAATGAATGTTCAAATACGAGACCTAAAAAAATACTTGACTCGACATCTATGAGATCTCGTGAAAGACTCGACTTGATAGGAGAGGTGACTGTTTCACTTTTAACGAGCTTGACACGGGAAAAGAACTATTCTCAAGGCTTTGAGTTCAATCCCCAGATTTATGTTTCATTTTTTAATGAGCTTGCAATAGAGAGAAAAAACTATGCTCAACGCTCCAGGTTCAATCCCCATATCTATGTTTCATTTTTTAACGAGCTTTCTACAGAGAGAAAAAACTACGCTCAATACCTATGTTTCATTTTTTAATGAGCTTTCCACAGAGAAGAGAAACTATGCTCGTAGCATTTGTTTCATTTTTTAATGAGCTTTCCACATAGAAGAGAAACTATGCTCATTGATGCTTCTTGATCATGGTTTCCAAGAGTATAATGCTATGGAAGGACACCATGTCAACGGACAAAACTCGGTCATGGCTTCCAAGAGATCTTCACTGGATGGAAGAAAATCACTCTAGAAGGAACACATGTCAAGGGTCATGATAGGGTTAAGGAGATCAAGCTCCAATAGCACTATCGAAGAGATCACCATGTCAACTACTAGATCCAAATCATCAGGAGTTGAAGTCATGGGAGAGAACACCACATAATTGACCTGTGGCAGGGGTGATACCAACTACATATAAGACCCATTTAGGGAGGTCATTGGGTTGATGGTCAAGTCAAGTCCAACAAATGAAAGTTGATCAATAGTCACCATTCTTGTATCCTAAGGGAAATATATCACACGAAAGAGAGTGGACATAATATATTTCATGGCATAGACATAATCTCGTCCAAGGAGTAAATCGAAATCCAAGGGGTCTTGGAATACCATAACATCAATAAAGACAGTTTTCCCTCCCAAAGTTAGGGTAAACTGAGGGAGGATCCATAAAAGGTGATTGGTTCTTTTGTTAAAGGAGAACATAGTTTGGGTAACTGGCAGAAGCTGAGGAGAACCCAAAACTTTCCAAGCAATAGAGGACAAAATACTAATGGACAAACCTTCGTCTATCAATGTCTAAGGAATGGCCTGACCACAAACCTATACTGTAATCTTCAAATGAATGTGAGAGGGAAGACACAGTCCAATTAAGACACCCCAATAAAAAAGGATGGACTCATTACTTGGAGGGGTTTTCGCAAGGGAAGGAGGAATGCCCCCTGACACAGTATATCTTATATCAACGAGTCAATGAGAAAAATGTGGGAATAATCGAGTTTACTCTCTAGAGGGAGAGTAGGATCGATCGATGATGGGATCATATCGACCACATTGGAACTCTTCAGAGGAAGAGTGGGATTGACCGATGAAGTAACTGGAACAACCACTTTGGCACTCCTTGGATGAAGGGTGGGGCTGGCCAAGGAAGAAACTAGATCAGTCACTTTGGTTTCACTCTTTTGACAAAGAGTGGGGATTATCAATGAAGAAACTAGAACAAACACTTTGGCAGTCCTCAATGGAGGACTGGGATCGAGTGAATATGGGATCAGATCAATGAATTTGTCAACTGGTTCAACTAAGGACGTGACCATATTGACAACATGATCAACCAGACTGACCGATGAAGGGATTGGAGCAACAACTTTGGCACTCATCAAAGGAGGAGTGGGATTGACCAAGTTGTCACTCTTTAGATGAAGGGTAGGACTGACCAATGACGAGACTAGATCAATCACTTGAGTTTCACTTGTCAGATGAAAATTGGATTTGATCGATGATGGAACTGGATCAACTACTTTGGTTAGTGGTTCAACTGAGGATGAAATTAGATTGATGACCTGATCAACCGTATTGACCGGGCATGGAACTGGATTGACCAGTCCATCAAATAACTATGGGTTGGGAGAAATATTAGGATAACCAGTTGGAAGTTGAATATTTTCCAAAAGATAAGAATCCTTGTCCATATGAGGACAAAGGTGAGAATAATGATCACCTTCGCATAACATACAAGGAAATTTGACAGATGTCTTCTTCTTATGAACCTTAATGTCACTAGTTGATGGGGTGTCACCAACATGTCTAGCAGAGGCTGATGATGTGGAGGACCACACTACTAAGACCTTGAGAATACCAGGGAAACCCCTCAGAAAGTGGTCACCCTTAAAAAGACTACAAGGGAATTTGGGTTTCAGATTCTTCATTTTAATCATATCGACCTCAACAACACTCCCAGTAGTATTAACAGTAGTTGGTTGCTTGGATCCAACATTTGATGTAGTTTGAGGCTTGGTACCTTTCTGGTTCTTCTTCTTCTCTTTTTGTTTCTTCTTCTTCTTATCAATCTGGCTACTCGCTTGAGATCTTTCACTAGGCGAAGAAGGAGAAATGGTAGGAGACCTAAGAGGTGAAGAACGAGAAAGGTCAACATGAGTTTGATGTGTGGGTGGTGTTCTTACATATGAAGCACCTACATTTGAGATCACCGAAGTGGAAAACAACCAGACCGGTAATCCAATTGTGAGACCTGGAAGTCTCAAAGTAGCAATGTAAGGAGGACCAACATTTTTGTAAGAAGGAAAAACAAAAGGCTCCCCTGCCAAAGGGGTTCCTTCATTGGTCATTCTAGGAACTGATGCCATAAATTTAATATCCAACCTAGATTCTTCTAGGCAAAACAAACAACACACACTAAAAATCTAGGAAGCAAGCAAGCAAACAAAAGCTTCTCAAAATCAACACACTAGTTGGTGATGAAATCCAACATCACGGGAACAAACTAAGAAGGGGATGAGATAGAGCGGGTGGAAAAGTTACGTTGACGACCTGTTTAACGGACTTACACCCTGGTGAAATATCCCACACATAATCGTGGGTATACCCTCCAAGGAGCTCAAGTGAGTCTTTCCAACATCGATTCTAGGAACCGTGAAGACTTTCCCCTCCACAGTCACCTTGTGTCAATTCCCTAAATATATAGGCCACTAAGGTTACCAAATACAACAATGATGTATGGAGAAATAGTCGACAGTCTGATCCATGTGCAAGGGCAGGGTATTGTTAGGACCACACAATGTACCTTTTTGCCTATACTTTTTGCCACCATTATACTCTTGATCACCTACATTTAGACCCATACTATCACTTTATCTGATCATCTCAAAGGTATACAACGTCCCTTCTCATTACTATACGTTTAATCTGTTTTGCATGATATTTTACATCACTCTCGTACTTAACTATTGATTAGAAATGCATAAGTGTCCATAAATGCAGATTAGCATTTGAGGCCTATTGCTGAAACACAGAACTGTCCAAGGTCGTTGTTGCTGAACTGATGCTGAAACACGGAGCTGCTACATAGTCCGAGGTCACTGTTGCTGAACTGATGCTGAAACACGGAGCTGCTACACAGTTCGAGGATGCAGATGCCGAAACATGGAGCTATTACATAGTTCAGAATTGCAGATGCTGAAACACAGAGGAAACCGCTAGAACTGACGATGCTGAAACACAGCTGCCATAGTCAGTGGTCAACGCAGTCAAAGCGCAATTCACGTGGTTGAAACAGCCCGTGAATTGCGATGCTGAAACAACATCAGCAACGATGAGAAGAAGCTGTTACACCAGCCGTAATAGCAATACCTCGTTCAGTTCCTGTAATATCATTCGGTTTCGTGAGAATAGGACATCCCATGTTGATTTAGAAAGAAGATCCGATTTAGGATAGGATTCAAATATGCATTGTAATGATTGTATCGAAGAGATTTCCTCTTTAAATCAGAGGAAATCACCATTCGAGATATCCAAGTTTTGATGTATTGAAGCAGCTCCAGAGAAGCGGGACGTATTCTATTCTTTCAATTTGTAATGTGATATTTCGACAGATGAATATAAGACTGCTTTGAGTATCCTTCTCTAGCTTTTCATTCCGGGGAATCTTGTGAGAAGGGAGGGCCCACCTTCTTCACAAGATTCACCCATTAGTTAGAAGTGTGTTAGTATAGTTTCTGTACATGCTTTGTTTAACTGTCGTTTGCTAAAACACTGTTTTTAATGGATTCCACTTTGCTGAAACACTACTGACTCTGTCTTAATTTAATTGAATGGAATTTGTAATTCTTTTTATCAGCAATCTTGTGTGATGATTTTATGAGGCTAGCAAAGAATTGGTTAAAGGTTCCTGCTCAGATAGAAAGGGATCAGAATATCATACCCTCTATAGAATTTATTTACTGCTGCTAGTGTGCTAGCCAGAGGTCCGGTTAAAAGGTTCCTGCTTAGACATGAAGGAATCCAAATACCTCAACTTCTGTAGATTTCATTTACTGCTGCAAGTGTGCTAGCTAGAGATTTGGTTAAAGGGTTCTTGCTTAGACAGGAAGGAATCACAACACCTTGTCTTTTGTAGAATTCATTTACTTCTTCCAGTGTGATAGCCAGAGGTTTGGTTAAAGGGTTCCTACTCAGACAGGAAGGAATCACAACACCTTGTATTCTATAGATTTCATTTACCCCTGGAAGTGTGTGTTAGTCAGGGATTGGATAAAGGGTTCCTTCTTAGAAAGGAAAGAACCAAACCATCATGTTCTCTATAGACTTTCATTGGTGCTAGCCAGAAACTAGGTTAGGGATCCCTGCTCAGAAAGGAAGGGATCAGACTACCCTGTTCTCTGTAAACATCAGTCTCACAAGTGTGCTAAAACAGAAATAAGGCTCTAGGCTCCTGCTTAGAAAGAAAGGAACTAGGTGGCTTTGATCTCTGTTAGATAGAGTTAATTGTTTTCTGCATTACTATTTTCATGAAAGAGTGTTAGTACTAAGTCTCTGTTTGAGAGTAAGGGTCCTATTCTCTGATTGCAGAATAGTTATGCTTTCCCATTACAGTGTTATTTTAATGTAATCCAAGATTCTTAGATTGAACTTTAAAGAATTGCAATAGGGGAATTACTTTCCTGTGATTTAATTCAGAGTTTCAGTTCATTCAAGCAAGCATAATTATTATAAATTTCGTTACTACAACACTAAGTTGCTTTTGGAATTGATCATATACAGTGCGTGGCTATATTTGAAATAAAAGACTTCCCTAGGTTGATAATTTATGTATCACTAGATTGTTTAAATCAATTAAGCAATTATAGTGACCAACATTTTGGCGTCGTTGCCGGGGAAGATAGATATAGATTTCAAAAGAACTTGTGATTTATTTTCTTTAGATAAAAAGAATGCATGAAAGACCCCAAAGACACTAACCCTACAGGTGGAAAGGGAAAA
>JZKD02S0323731.1:144407-163417 GCA_000966675.3 Picea glauca | reverse complement strand
AGCAATTGGATTTCACCGCTCCCTAACACAAGATCCTATGTTTGTTTGCAGCTTTGGAAAGTTATCTTTCACACCTATTCCAAAGCCCTACAACTAATCTAATGTAGGTTTTCTATCGGAAAATGTAAAAATTGTCTAATCAATTTTTAGTTTAGCACTTGATTTTGAAGGTTGTTGTTACTCAAAAAACAATTGCATGGACAATATGGTGTTTTGACCGACTCAAAAGTCATGCAAAGATATGAATATGAAATCTTTTCATTTCGATGAAAGCTATTCTACGAGAAGGAAAAAACATTCATCATTCACGATGCACAATGTCCCAAAATGCCAAAAAAAACATGCAATTCCGCTACTTCAAATGCAAGAATTCAAGGAAGACAATAAAATGCGAAGAAGAATCCAAGAAATGATATGGAGAAAGAGAAACCACTCAAAACTGTCACGGCAAAAATGCAACTAGAAAAGGCAATTTCATGTTTCTGAAAGAGGTTTCAAGCCCCAATCAAGACAAAAAAGAGTGACAAGAATAAAAAACCATCAAGAACCAATCCAAACAACTTCACAAACCAACCACAGACTTTGGGTAAAGAGTACTATAAAATAGGCTACAAAAGACTAAGCAAAAGAAAGCAATTTCACTCAAAAAACACACTAGCGCTCCCCTAGAAGGGTGCACAAAGTGTTGCTTTTCCCCCTTAAACACTGTGGGGAGTGTTGGCCCTCTGGTATGGCCTACAGGGGGGCATTGGTCCTCCCAAAAACTCATAAAATAGCCAAAAATTTGCAAAACATTACCCATAATGCATGAAAAAAGGTGAAATTTCTAGTGAAGGTAGGAGAAAGGTAATGGATGATGAACAACCAAGAATTGCTTGGGAAAATTACCTCAAATATAAAATGGAATAGTGCATAGATCCTTTAGTTTCCTCACAAAATATTCCACTCAGTCAGATAAATGAGAAGAAAACAGTAAGTTGACTCTAAATCATCAAAGACAAAGAGTGACTTCAAGGTAAGGAAAAAAACATCAAAATTCCAAACAAAAGGTGATCAATTCTCTTAAAGCAGAGTGTTTAAGGAAAATAACAAGATGTACTAAGGTTGTAAGACTCCTGAGTAAATTCCAAAAGTAAGAAATGAACTTAGAGAATGAAACCCTAGAATATTTTTCACAGAAAAGGGGAAATGCTCTAGTGTAAAAGGCATTAGAGCATTCCAACGCTCTGTGTAAAATCAACAGGGCGCGCCAGCACTCTGGTAGCAAAGGAAAGGGAGTGCTAGGCTCTTAAATTTCAGAAAAATGCCTAGAAAATAAAAAATTCAAGCAAACTTAGTCAATCAAAGAAAATATGATGAAATAAAGAGCCAATCAATAGATCTAAGAATTAGAGACATGGTATGGAGAAGGTCAAAGACAATACCTAGGAAAGGAATCAAAAATCAAAGCTCCTCCCAAGTGGAGTTGCCAATTTTTCTTATAGAGAAATCCCCCTTTGAACAAGTGGATTATCTCTTGGATACTATACCCCTATGACCAAGACAGAAAAGTGTTATTGTGGACACTAACTTTCCTTTTCATGAAGCTAAACTATTCAAAGAAGAATAAAGAAGAAGGGTAAGTACCTTTTACCGACATTTGTCCTTGCTCGATCCAGGATGACATTGATATCCAAGTTATTCAGAAGGTCCTTCAATACAATGAGAAACAACAATGAGACATACTTCCTACTCTACCATGATTAGCTTCATAATGGATCTATGAAAGAAACAAGTTCATTAAATGTACACGAACTTTAAAGGAAACAGGCCAATGATAGATTTATATTAATGAAAACAAAGTGAGATGCTTATAGCCATGCATGTAGGTGCAACAACTTCACCAAGCTCTCTTTGTCCAGACCCTTGCTCAAATAATTCACACAAAATGTTGATGCTTCAATTATATCTCCCTTATGAGATCATATGCTTGATGCTTTACAATGTCTCCATATCTTGTCAATACCACTCATGAGATCATAAGTTAGGTGCTTCACAATGTCCCCATATCAATACCATTCATGAGATCATAAGTTTGGTATCTCTCAATATCTATCATCATGTACCTTTCACCGTGAGAAGGCCTCCTTATATAGGCTTGGAGAGACCCAACCACTTGAGAGATCTTTAGGATAAGTTGAGGATTCCTCTCCTTCAATTGTTGATCATCCCTAAGATCATGCCTTGACCTCATATTCGAATCCAACCAAGTTTAGAGATTGAGGGGATTCTTCCCTGATTTATCTCAACAAGCAAAAATTTTCTTAGAAAGGGAAGCACTCCCCCAAAATGGTGCACTGAGCATTTCAACGCTCCCCCAAATAAGGTTAGGGAGCATCGATGCTCCCTGACAATGGGTAGGGGAGTGTTTCCTTCGAAAAATAATTTTTGAGTGGTTTTCTTCATGGGAAATGATTTGTACTCTTCATGAAATGATTTATCTTCTTAAAACCAGTCTTTGAGGGTGTCTTAAGTGTCCCTGTGATGTCATTAGAGGCACGATATAGGCAAGATGGCAGTATGATGTTTGTGACACTTGTTGTCAATATGAGACACTTGCGACACTAGTCATGATGACACTTACAACACTTGTAATGACAACACTTGCGATACTATTGAAGTGAGTAATTTTGATGTGTAACACTCTGAGATCTCAAATTTCAAACTTATATGGCCCCACTAGATTTTATCCGAAGCCATGGATCTGGTGACACGTTTATCTCAGAAGATCAATGCTGAGATCGTCTCAGATGATCGGGAAATCGAGGTTTTCTTTGGCTCTCCAGCTCTTCGGGCTTCGAAAATCTGAAATATCAACTGAAAGACTCTCGAACGAATTCCTCCAAAGTTACTAATCTGCTAACACATAACCTCTTAGTGATCGATGGTCAGGATATACTTCGGACAATCTGACATTAGACGTTTGCTTCCGGTCTCCAGCTCTTCGGGCTTTCAGAGTTTCAACTCTCAACTTATCTTCATTCACTCTTTCCCCATAGTGCATTCACCCAGAGCACATGATTGGTTGACATGCTTTCTCCTATGGATCGATGGTCCCCACCTACTTCGGCTATTTGAAGTTTTGATGTTCGAGCCCTAACCTGTCACATCACCGCATACCTTTCAAATTAACAGGGGCATGCATCGACGGTCTGGAGTAACCGTATTTTCATCCCACAATTATCCTAATGCTAACATGTAATTCCTCAGTGAAACTGTGGTTTGGATTGCGGGACCTCCTTGGGAAATTATCTCCCATGCAACTTGGTTCCTCACAATGCCTCATGTTCATTGATATCACTCTCCCATGGGATCTGATGGATGTCACCTTAGTCCTTGATTCATGTTCATCGGATGAACCTTGTTCCCTGTCCTCCAATCCAAGAATCCTGAATCTCTCCCAATCTTACAGTGGTGATTGATCCCTGGTTAGAAAGGGGATGGTTACAATCCATCGAATGCCTTACCATGGGTCTATGACGTTCTATCTCCTACGTAGCTTCTGCAATGCCACTCCTCTTGAGATTTTCAATTTCACAGTCATAGTTTGACCTTGACCATGAGGCTCTGACCAGCATACACAGCCCATATCAACTTGATGTTTCAACCAGAAGCTCTGATACCAATCTGTAACATACCCAACCAACCATGGGTTGGGCTATGCTACCTGCAAGCCCACCCTTGGATTTTGTGCTCTTACTGAGAAATTATTTGATTAATAAGCATGCATAAGATACAATATTCAATGAAATGATGATCCATATGGATATTGTTGGCCACCCACCTTTCCAAATAGCTCAAAACAGTTTTCTGGCAATTTTGGCAATTTACTATTTTTAGCAGTTTTCACTTCCGGGGCCATTTTGAGGGCCTAAATGAAGTTTTTTCAGGATTGATGTTTTCAATGATATAATACAACATTATTTAGGCCCAAAAATGAATCGCCTTGACAATACCTTTCCAACGGGCTATCATACACCTAAAACAAAGATCGTATGCAAAAGTTACGACCCCAGGAAGTTAATGTACTAACTTACCCAAACGGGGCCCACATGACTTTTGGCGCTTCATCTCTTAGGGTTAGGTTTTTGGATGTCTAGGTTTTTTGGAATTCCTGTATATTGTAAAATGTCATTTAGAGCCTCATTGTAATCATCTTCTTGAAAATGAGCGCAGTCGTCACATCTCTTCTCAGAGATAAGCTGCCACCATTCTAGCAAGCTTGTTTCCACTGCATTTTACAGTTTAAGCTTATTTTGTTATTGAATAAAAAAACAGTTTTACTGTATATTTGTTATTTTGTGTTAAGAATTTGTATTCATTTCATTCTTCTAATAAAATCTGGATCAACGGTATCAGAGTGGTCTGCTTCTTATCATCTTAATGCATGTCCCCAATGAGGTCAGAGTACAAAGAGTTGGGTCTTGAGCTTGTTTCTCTTGAGGAAAAAATCTCTCGCACGCCCAAGCAACCTCTCATGGAAGAAGAAAATAAATATGATGGGATAGAATATCCTTTCAAACTATTGATTTTGGAATCCCTCACACAATAGAAGAACGAGATGATGGGTAGTTTTGCGCAAATCCTTCAGCAAATACCAACAGGTGATGCATCTTCTTCGAGCGGAGGCACCACCCCCTTCAAGGTACAAATAAACTTTGATATTCCTATATTTGAAGGTCATATAGAGACAAATGTTGTAGACAATTGGTTGAGTCTACTAAAAGGGTATTTTTCTGTTCATAATTTCTTGAATAGAGAAAAAAATACTTTTGCACTCCTCAAAGCCATCCCCCATGTCAATGATTGGTGGGAAATATATATAGTCATTATAAAGGAAATATATAAAGGAACCCTCATTATATATAGTCACAACCACCTAGGATTTCTTCAGGGATGCTATTAAGGAAAAATACTACCTTGTTGGAAGTTATGATGACTTATATACCAAATGGACCACACCGCGGCAAGAAAGAGACCAAGTAGTGCCAGATTTCACAAATATCTTCCATACCTTGCGCACCAAGATGGGTATCAAATATTTGGAGTGACATCTTGTTCTCAAGTATTGCAGTGCTCTACATAGATACATCCAGACCGAAATAAAATTTCTAGACATCTCATCCTTGGGAACGACCTACCGATATGTCATCAAAATCGAGCAGAAGCTCAAACAAAAGATGCAACAATTTGGTCCTGGGAACCCCTCACAACAAAAGTCAAGAAAGGGTGGCCCCAACCCACAGAAAAAATGACAGAGAAAAGATGGACAGTATCAGGACAACCAGTCCAAGCCGCAAGAAAAGAAGGACACTGGAAAGACAAAGAAAGATACTAGGAAGTGGTGTGACTTCCATAAGAGCCCTTGGCATAAGACTGTTGATTGTCACTCAAAGTAGTCACTCGTGGCTGAGGTGAAAGCCTTTGAGTCAGATGAGGATTCTGACTCTAAGCTAGAAATAAAAATGGGAATATGGATCATTGACGTAGAATCCAGTGCCACCATTGCTACCACCAAGCTCCATCCCGGTGAACCACACGAGCCAGAAGAAGGAGAGCACCTCTTCCATTCATAAATGTGGGTAAAAGTCACCCCAGTACACTTCATCATTGATAGTGGTATCCAGAAGAACCTCATCTCTGTAGACGTTTTCAAGCGGTTCGCCCTGCCCACAATGCCTCACCCACAACCCTACGCCATTGGATGGCTCCGCCAAGGAAGCGATCTCCGCGTCATCCAAAAGTGTCGAATGCCATATGACATCAAGCCCTTCAAAGATGAGTTATTGTGTGATGTTTCTCCTCTCAAAGTTTGTGATGTTCTTTTGGGCCAACCTTATTTATGGAAATGTCTTGTTGTATATGAACCTAGGCCTCGTAGTGTTATTATTACTTTGAACAGGAAATTGTAGAGGATACCTGAGGTAGTCCCACCTAGTGCTATTTCCTTGATCTTTGCTAAGAAATGCAAGAAGTTCATCTCTCAGACGAGGAATTTTGTATTCTTCATGATTCTCTCTCAGAATAAACAAAAGATCATAACCACATCCAGGGTCTCTGTGGCCAACCTCTCCACACAATAGAAGCAAGTAGATAAGGTCATGGAAGAATACTTGGATATCTTCTCCTCACCTACCGGGGTACCTCTACACCGCCAGGTCAAGAACCCCATCAAACTGAACCCCAGTGCATCACTACCCAATGGGCCATTCTATCGTCTCTCTCTATTAGAGAATGAGGAGATTAAGGGACAAATCCAAGAACTGCTCCACAAGGGGCACATCCATCCCATCTCATCACCTTGTGGGAGCCTAATCATCCTGGTATAGAAGAAATATGGAACCTGGTGACTCTGCATTGATTACCGGGCTCTCAATAAAATCAAAGTCAGAAATCGGTACCCAATTCCTTGAATCGAGGACCTCCTTAATCAACTCACGGGGGATAAATACTTCAGTAAGATTGATTTGAAGTCTGGCTACCACCAGGTCTCGATAGAACAAATAGATGTATGGAAGACCACCTTCAATTCAAAGGAAGGCCTTTTTGAATGGTTGGTCATGCACTTTGGTTTGACAAATGCTTCGACCACTTTCATGAGGATGATGGACGATATACTATGACCATTCACCAATAATTTTGTAGTGGTGTATCTGGATGACATTCTCATTTACAACAAGACTTCGGTCAAATACTTGCAGCATATTCAATAGGTTCTCCGCACCTGTGACAACACAAGCTATACACCAATTTCAAAAAATGATCCTTCGGCATGGGGGTCCATTACCTAGGCTATATAATTGATCAGCATGGTGTACATGTGGATCTAGTTGAGATCCAAGTCATCTGTGACTGGCCAGCCCCAACCACACTCACTGAGCTTTGGAGCTTCTTGGGCCTTGCCAATTTCTACCATAGGTTTGTGTTGGGATTCTCCCATATTGCATGGGCCCTCAGCCAAATCACCAGGGGTGATGCTAAGGAAAAATTTGCGTGGGGTCGATCCCAACAACAAGCATTTGATGATTTGAAATAGAGATTGTGCTCATCCCCAGTACTTTCACTACCAGACCTGCAACATCCCTTTGAGATCAAGACAGATGCTTCAGACTATGTTGTGGGCATCGTTCTCACTCAACACGACCACCCCATGGCCTATCATAGTGAGACACTATCCGATGTTGTCTGTAAGTACCCTAATTACGACAAAGAAATGTACTCCATTGTGAAAGCCTTCCTCTAGTGGAGACATTACATTCTTGGTAAGGAGACAATCATCCACACTGATCATAAGCCACTGCAGTTTATGCAGACAGAAGGAAAATTGCAGAATTACCGCCATCAAAAGTGATCCACATACTTGCAACAATTCCACCTCAACATCAAGTATAAAATAAGAAGCATCAATCACGTCGTTGATTTCCCCAATAGACCACCAGTCGCAACACTCACCACAGTGTTGGACTCTTGTGAACATGAGACCTATGAATGGCCCCAACTCTATGAGACAAACCCAGACTTCACCACCACCTACCAAATGTCGGGTGCAAACATAATTGTCGATAATTTCTATATTCAGGATGGGTTGTTGTGTCATCTATGCCATATCTGTGTTCCATCAAGTGAGCAAGCGAATTAGATCTGGGAATCCCACTAAATTTAGGTGGTAGGACACTTCGGTGTCGAAAAGACAGTTGTGATGCTACAAAATCATTTCTACTATTCGAAACTCTGATAGGAGGCCAGCAAGTATATCAGGTCCTGCACTGCCTGTGATATTGAGAAACCAACCACTAAGAAATAGGGCCTATACACCCCTCTTCCTACTCCTGACAGGCCATGGGAATCCATCTCAATAGACTACATGTTTTCCCTCCCATCCACCAAGTGGGGAAATGACTGTGGTTTTGTGGTTGCTGACGACTTTTCTAAGATGGCAATTATGGCTTCCTGCAAGAAGAGCATCACAGCAGAGGCCACTATCAAGATCTTCTTTGAACAGGTCTAGGTACGTTTTAGACTCCCACAAACCATTGTCTCAGATAGGGACATTCAATTTCTTAGCACATTCTGGTCGAGCATCTGGTCACTGCTAGACACTAGGATAACCAAATCCATGACCTTCCACCCCCAGACAGATGGCCAAACCAAGGTCGTAAATCAATTGGTTGTGCATATCCTTCACATGTATAATTCAAAGAACCCTCACACATGGGATGATCACCTTCCCTATGTCCAACATAGCTACAACCAATCCCTACATATCTCAACCGACCACAGCCCCTTTCAGGTGGGGCTGGGATTCCAACCATTGGGTCCCATAGATGTTGCACTTCCTCTTGTGGTCAACTCGACCGACTCATCTCCTATTCCAACTAAAGTTGACAAAGCCACCCAGTTCGTTGAGATGATCCATCACATCTTCCAATAGGTTTAGGATATCCTACAGAAGTCCAATGACAACTACAAACAATGCCATGATCAACATCAGGTGCCACATAAGTTTCATGTGGGAGATAAAGTTTGGTTGGACTTGCAGAAAGAATGCCTTAAAGGACCCTATCAGAAGCTTCAACCACTCTGTTATGGGCCATACACCATCACCAAGGCCATGGGGGATAAATCTTTTGAGCTCAACATTCCTCCTTTCCTTGGCCTACACCCAGTGTTCAACATGGATCTCCTTCGCCCTTATTTCCCACCATTATTGGACACCTCATACGTAGAAGAATAGCTGACACCAATATATATCAACCCTAACTACATCCAATAGGCATCCAATGATCATATTGTGGACACACAGATCAAGGGAACTCGACAGCAAAGGATCCAGCTTTATCAAGTTGTCAAAGCAGGGAAACTCCTACACCAAGGCAAGTGGCTCACCCGGGGGCCAAATTCAATAGAAATTTCCTCATCTGATGGGGGAACTCAATGAAATGGAGGCAATTTATTCCTAAGGAGGGAGGATTGATCCATATGTATATTGGACACCCACCTTTTCCAACTGGCTCAAAATAGTTTTCTAGCAATTTTGGCAATTTACTATTTTTAACAGTTTTCCCTTCTGGGGCCATTTTGAGGGCCTAAATGAAAGATTTTCAGTATCAAGCTTCTCAATGATATCCTACGGCATGATTGAGGCCCCAAAATGAATCTCCTCTACGATATCCTTCCTACGGGCTATCATACACCTAAAACAGAGATCGTATGCAAAAGTTACGACCGCGGGAAGTTAATGTACTAACTTACCCAAATGGGGCCCACATGACTTTTGGCGCTTCATCTCCTAGGGTTAGGTTTTTGGATGTCTAAGGTTTTGTGCATTCCTTTTTATTTTCAAAAAGGCCTTTAGAGCCTCATTGTAATCATCTTCTTGCAAATGAGCGTAGACGTCACATCTCTTCTTAGAGATAAGCCACCACCATTCCATCAAGCTTGTTTCCGCTGCATTTTACAATTTCAACTTATTTCATTATTGAATAGAAAACCAGTTTTACTATATCTTTGTTATTTTGTGTTAAGAATATATTAATAATCTATATTCATTTCATTCTTCTCATAAAATCTGGATCACATGCACAACAATATCTAGCAAGCATGAATAATCTAAAGATTATATTAAATGATAATTAAATATACACAGCAGAAAATATTATTCATACATAGATCATGATATCACGACAGAGAAAGAACTTATCTTTAGAATTATGACACTGACTGGTTGTATAACAAGGATGTTCCACCCAACCATAGACACCAATTATCCAAATCTCAACAACAGTGTAACCATCAAGCCAGGGCTATGAATCCACAAGGATGGTTCCAGAGTGTAATTGGGTTCCCAAACCAGTCAAATCTCAAGCTCTCACAGGTTTCCCAACACCCACAACAATCCAAGTATCCAACTCCTTCTACCCAGGCTGTACCACCCCAAGAGACCGGGCTTCCACCCTTCTTTGCCATATAGTCCCTCATGAAATCCTTCTGCTTTATTTTAAGGGCCTCCAACATGGCTTGTCCAGAATCTCAATGATGGAACTTTCAAGACTCACAGTTGTGAGTAAAATAGGGCACAGTCCAATGCATTTCAGACATGTAAGCCCCAAGTCACGGCTGGATCCCACCAGTGACCACTACAACCAACTATCCCATGGATAATTTATTTAGTAGCTATGTTTCCTTTGTCAATCCAAGATGCAGGTGAGGATGGGTCAATGAATGGTTCAAGGAGTGCATGAGGGGATAATGAGTGAGTGAACGGGAAATAAGGGAAAAATTCATCAGTCAAATCCCCCCATCAGACCAGAGGCATGTTTAAGTAACCTCATGGGGAAACAAGAACCTCTTGGCATTCCCCAAGAATCTCACATAATCGATCTCCTCCCTTAGACAAAAGGGTAATTAAAAATAGAAAATAACTCTAAGTCCCTCAAGCTCCCTCTCTTGTGGAATAATAGCCCCCTATATCTCTAGTCCTTGTATGTCTAGCAACCACCAATGTGTTTATTATTAATAATTATCAAAACATTACATTTCTTGGGCATACTAGCCCTTTAATAATTGTTTGGGCACTCAGGACTCTCAACATTGTAACAATAAATTATTTAAAATGGGGGTTCGAATATTGGGGTGTTACACTTTGGTGTTATGGTTTTTTGTTGTCTATTGCTTCATTTTAGTTTTGTACGTTTTTATATGGTTGTGATATATTCTCATTTCTTCTTCCTCTTTCATTAAGCTTCCTTAATTTTTTAATGAACACATGCATAGTAGCTCAACTATAGTCATTAAAAGATCTTTTCGGATCATGGTTAGGATTTAATTTAATTAATAACGAAAAATACTTAGGAATTTAATTAAATAATATCACATTAGTTACAAAAGTACATTCACTTTAATAATCACTTTATCAATGTGAATATCCTAAGTATTGAGAGGTATTAAGGATGAATCCCATGTTGATCCAGGTGGATATTGGTGGCCAACCGCCTATTCCACTTGGACTCCCACCATTGTTTCATTCAGTTTTTCAGTTTCCTTAATTGTAGCACAATTTACTATTTTTAGCAGTTTTTCAGGTCCTGAACTTTCGGAGTCGTCTTGATGCCCTAAACGATGTTTTTTGGGAATCTACCATTCATAATGTATTATCAAATTTTTTTTCCGACTATTGTAGTCCTTGGATAGATCTTTCTAACGATTTATCATATGCGTCAAACAAAGATAGTATGCCAATGTTACGACCTCGAGAAATTGATCTACCAATTTAGCCCAACGGGACCCATATTTTGGTGTTTCATCTCCTAGGGTTAGGTTTTTTGGATGTTGAGGGATTCCATTGTTTCTCAGTAATATACAAGCCTTCGAGCCTCATTGTCACACATAGTTCAAAGGCCTGTAGCCTCCACATCTCTTCTTAGAGATAAGCTACCAACGCCCTAGCTAGCTTATTTCTATTATGTTTGTAAACAAATTTCAGTTCTTTGATATTAATGAAATTAAGTGTTATTTACGATACATCTTTGTATTCATGGTTATTTGTGTATTCTGCTACATTCCTGCATAAATCTGGATCAGTGGTATAAGAGAATTTTTCCCTTTCTCGATCCTTCTTTTCATGTCCCCAACGAGGTCGAGGTATAAGGAGTTAGGGATTGATCTAGTTGAACCTTTGCAAGAACAACCTCGCAAACACTGACGACCACCCATGGGGGATGAAAAGAAAGATGAGGGAGTAGGAGATCCTATAAAAATCTTGCTTGAGGAGGCCCTTGAGAAACAAAGGAACGAAACAGAATACACAATTAACCATGAATACAAAAATGCAATGGAAATAACACTTCATTTCATTAATATCAAAGAACTGAAATTTGTTTACAGACAGAATATAAATAAACAAGCTAGGGCACTAGTAGCTTATCTATGAGAAGATATGTGGTGGCTATAGGCCTCTGAACTATGTGTTACAGTGAGGCTCAAAGGCCTATATATTATTGAGAAACAATAGAATCCCTCAACTTCAAAAAAACCTAACCCTAGGAGATGAAACGCTAGAATATGGGCCCTATCGGGGTAAATTGGTACATCAATTTCCCAGGGTCATAACTTTAGCATACTATCTTTGTTTGATGGATACGATACATCATTAGAAAGATCTATCTAAGGACTACACTAATTGGCAAAAAACATCGTGATGATAATTTTTGAACGATGGATGCCCAAAAAAACATCGTTTAGGGCCTCAAAACGGTTTCGAAAGTTCACGACTGGAAAAATTGCAAAAAATAGTAAATTGTGCTACAATTAAGGAAACTGAAAAAATGAAAGAAACAATGGTGGGGGTCCAAGTGGAATAGGTAGGTGGCCACCAATATCCACCTGAATTGAAACATCGCTTATGTTGCGCCCCAGTTCTCACATTACCAGACTTGCAACAAAGATTTGAGATCGAGACAGGCATCTCTCACTATGCTATCGGGGAAGTTCTTACTCAACAGGGGCATCCAATGGCATATCACAGTGCGACGTAGTCTGACATAGTCTGAAATTATCTCACTTATGAAAAAGAAATGTATTCCATTGTGCAGGCTTGTCGATAGTGGAAGAATTACATTTTGGGGAAGGAAATGATCATCCACACAGACCATTGACCCCTAGAGTTCATACAAACACAAGTGGAGTTGCAGAACGATCGCCATCAGAAGTGGTCCACATATCTGCAATAGTTTCATTTTAACATCAAGTACAATAATGGAAACACCAATAATGTTGTATACTACCTTAGCTGACCATCGATCGTGGAGATAACCACTGTGCTCAACTCTTGTAAGAACAAGATTTCTGATTGGCCACTTCTCTACAAGAGCGATCCAGATTTTGGCCACACATACAAGATGTTCTTGGAGGGTAATCGCATTCCAAATTTTCACCTTCATAATGCACTACTATGTCACTTGGAACACCTTTGTGTTCCTTCAAGTGAGTGTGCCAAGATGATTTGGGAAGAGCGCTATAGTTGGGTCACTGGGCATTTTGGGGTCGATAAAATTGTGGCAGTACTACAAAAGTATTTATATTGGCCAAACCTTCGACAGGATGTTGGGAAGTACATCACATCCTGCACTACATGTGTCATTGCCAAACCGACCATCAATAAGAAAGGCCTCTATACTCCACCTCCTAGCTCTAGTTGACCTTGGGAATCCATATCCATGGATTACATGTCATGCCTTCCTTCTACTAAGAACATAAATGACTGTGTTTTAGTGGTCTTCGATAGATTCTCAAAGATCACCATTATGGTGGCCTGCAAGAACAATATCACAACAGAAGCCACTATTAAACTCTTATTTGAATGAGTGTGGGTACACTTTGGGATCCCATATTCTACCATCTCAGATCAAGAAAACAAGTTCCTCAGTACATTTTTGTCCAGCCTCTGGTATATGTTGGACACCAAGCTCACCAAGTCCACAACTTTCCATCCCCAAAATGATGGCTAGACAGAGGTCATCACCAGGATGATCATACACATTTTTCATATGTATAACTCAAAGAATCCATGCACATGGTATGAGAGCCTCCCCTATTTACAACATAGCTATAATTGAGCCCTCCATATCTCAATCAACAAGAACCTCTTTCAGGTGGGCTTGGGATTCCAGCCACTATGTCCCATTGACATAGCCATACCATTTGCAGTTACTCAGGATGATTTGGCTCATGTCCAGTATGAATCTTCCAAGGAGAATAAATTCATTGAGAGAATTCAACACATTTTCCAATAGTTTCATGACATATTGGATAGAGAAAATTCTAAGTACAAGCAATGACATGATCAACATCGGGTGCAACACAACTTCCAAGTGGATGACAAAGTGTGGCTACATTTGTAGAAGGAGTGCCTCATTGGACCCCACTGCAAGATTTTCCTACTCCGATATGGTCCATACACCATCACCAAGGTTGAAGGGGACAATGCCTTTGAGTGCAATATCCCACCATTCCTTGGTATACACCCATTGTTCAATGTGGACCGCCTTTGGCTTTACTTTCCACCTCTACTAGACACATCCGACATGGCAGAACAACTCACACCAACAGTGTTAAACCTAGACTACATGGAACAAGCCAAAACTGATCAGATTATGGAAGTACAAATCAATAACACCTGCCATTAGAGGATCCAACTATATTGAGTTGTCAAAGTAGACCAACTCCTTCACCAGGGCAAGTGGCACACCAAGGACCAAGTTCAGTAGAAGTTTCCTCATCTCATGGAGGAACTCAAAGAAATAAGGACCATTTCTTCCTAAGGGGGGAGGAATGATCTAGGTGGATATTTGTGGCCACCATCCTATTCCACTTGAACCCCCACCATTGTTTCTTTCAGTTTTTCAGTTTCCTTAATTGTAGCACAATTTACTATTTTTGGACGTTTTTCAGGTCCTGAACTTCCAGACCCGTTCTGAGGCCCTAAACGACATTTTTTGGGCATATACCGATCAAAAATTATGTTCATCTTATTTTTTAGAAACTATTGTATTCCTTGGATAGATATTTCTAACAATGTATCATATGTGTCAAACGAAGATAGTATGCCAAAGTTACGACCCTGGGAAATTGATGTACCAATTTACCCCGACGGGGCCCATATTCTGGCGTTTCATCTCCCAGGGTTAAGTTTTTTGAATGTTGCGGGATTCCATTGTTTCTCAATAATATATAGGCCTTTGAGCCTCATTATAACATGGATTTCAGAGGCATGTAGCCTCCACATATCTTCTCAGAGATAAGATACCAACACCCTACCTAGTTTATTTCTATTATGTCTATAAATAAATTTTAGTTCTTTGATATTAATGAAATGAAGTGTTATTTCTGTTGCATCTTTGTATTCATGGTTATTTTTGTATTTTGTTTCATTCCTGCATAAATCCAAATCACATGTTTTAAACATAAAACAATGTGGAAGTTCTTGTCTGATGCTACTAAAACATAAACACTCCCTCTTAGAGAGGAAGGGAATTCCACCACCTGAAGGTGGATCTGTCTTCACTATCATATCCACCACCATGGTTTCTCTCCAATCCACATGATCACACTCTCCCTATGAAATGAAATATATCCCTTCCATCTTGTTCAAACCATTCTTTGAAGAGTTTCTTCTTTTGAACATAATCCTAGAAGCCTCTTTCTCCTTAGCATCCTACATCACCATCTCATGGAATGAATACTTCTTGAAATACTTAGAAAGATGATCCTTCCCACTTGAAGTTGAAGGTTTACTCCCTTTTCATTTATCAACCTTCAGAGCTACCTACTCCTTGCTCTAAGCCACTTTGTTTCTTTCCATTGCTCACATAGGTTTGACCTTTACCCTATACAAGTTTCTCTCTAACTCCAAGAACCATTGTTGTTTCTCGGTTAGACCCTATGGTCTTGATAAAAAAAATTCCATCCTAGAATGCTACATCAAATACATTCTTCTCAATTACTGAGATTGAGAGAAAAATTCTCCTGTATTCTGACAAACATATCACAATCATCACTCTTAACATGCCACCTGACTCCATGTGGAAAGGCTATGTCCCAAATCCCTTTACTGCAGGCTTGGTGCCCATACCAAGTTCCACATGCACATCTAAGTTTGACTCTGTGAAGATATCAAAAAAATATCGTGCTCCTATCATATGACATGTGGCTCTGTTATCTAGCAACAATGCACCAAATGATATGGTGTTTGAGGAAATATGGGAAACAAGTAATAATTCCCTTTCAAACTTTTTGAAAAACTCATCTTTATAATACGTTGACAACATAGCTACTTCTAGTTGCATCCCATTTCTTCCCTTCTTCCTCTATGGACACTTTGAATCACACTTTCCCTTCTTATGACAATGAAAACACTTGACCTTACATAGGTCCTTCCCTCTAGTAGGGTGTGAAAATGAATATCCACCTATGTTGTTCCCGACCTTCCCATTTCCCTTCTTTTCTTGAGTGGCATGTGAAAGTTTCTCCTCATCATCATCCTCATGTGGGCCTATTAGATCCTCTCAATAAATATCCTCCTATATGCCATCATCCCACATTGGGTTAAAGTCTGGAAGCTTCTTTCAAGTGCATATGTCTTCAATGAATGAATTCCAAGGCTTGGTCAAACCATTAAAGAGCACCCTCACTAACTTCACATTTTTCACTGTATTGGTGACTGCCTCTAGTTGATCATGAACCTGAGTGATCCTTGTGACATAATTGGTCACTGGATCAGTATTGGACATCTTGGTATTCCTGAGTCAGTCCATAAATACCATCTTTCGGTTCTCATTCTTACTCTAAAACAATTTTTTGAGAGTTGATAACATCACATTGGATGACTTTTTCTCATAATATACATGAGGTTGTAATACCCCATTTTAAAACCCAGATTATATGTAATCAATCATCATTAATGGTTGTTATGCAATAGCATATAAGCATTTTAATTGTATAATTTTTTAATTGGAAAATGCCAACCAACTGACTAATGGGTGAAGCCTTGAGTACTACCCATGATACCACTAGAGGAAAGGGTGAGTGAATCTATGGAGAGGATTCATTATTCTAATATGGCCCCAAGCCTCTTTGATGAGTTATTTATTTTGGGAATAATAAGTTATTTCCCTTTTTCCTTATTTTAGTGAAAATTTGTTAATGAGGGTATTGGAATACCGAGAGGGGGGCGAGGTGAAGCAATATGAACACTTAACCACTTTTAACCACAATATATAAACTTCAACTTAATCAACAATATATCATTAGTATATCATGAGTATATGATAAATATATCATCAATATATCATCAATATATCATCAATATTGTTAGGGACATGACCTCCCTAACCCCTCATGTAGGTAGAATAATATAATTCCATGTAATAAAGTATAATATTAATAAGGCTTAGTAATAAGGAATAATAAGTCAAATGTAAGAAGACCTAATAGAAGATTTCGCTTCTAGAAGGATCTTCCTCTAGATTGTTCTTTTGGATAGATAGATTTAATATAAATAGGAGTAGAGGGTATGAGAAATATATTTTCTTGGATATTATTGTAATAGAGCTCTGGTCTGCTAGAGGTTTCCCCCTTGAAGAGGAAAGTGAACATTGCTATCTGTAATAATAGTGCTCTTTCTAGAGATATTTAGGTATTATTTTGGTATTATTCTAGTATTTTTCTCGTTATATCTTCGTTTCTCTTCCATTTCTAGCTAAAATATTTATGTTCTGCATACTATTTTATAACTGGAATAATACAAGTGTTATCAGAGCACCTTCCTTGATAGAAAATTATGGTTTATTCCTTTTCAGGGTAGAGACATATTCCAACATCTTAAATCTACAAATATCTATCATTACGTGCATAAACCCATGGTCGGGGAGTCATACATGCAGGAAATACAAGTGGTACTTAAGCACACATCTATTGGTCACCCTTGTTGTTACCCCTTCAAGTGGTATCACATCAGACATCACCTATATACATATCATCCTAGATCTTTTGAATCCCTCCATAGCTAAACAGATTGGTTGCCTGACTTCTACAGTGCCATCGACAACAACACCCTAGAAGAGACTCTCTAGTACCTGGGTAGTCGGGTAGTACGGCGACGGGAATGATCTAGCCTCCTTATTTGGTTCCTTGAGATATTTGGATGAGTACTATGAGTGGACCCCACATGTATATCAGAGAGCTATAGCACAGAGAAAACCCTCTTCTATAGAAACCCTGAATATCCTACCCCTGGGGATGAAAAAAAAACACAAAACAAACAAGATCTATTGTTGTGCAATTGTTTCTTCTGCATTCTAGTTGTGACATTACAACACATTTCTTCCTATTAAGAATTTGGTAATTTCATGACTGTGGTATTATTCAAGCCATAGCACACTTATTTGGGACCTATCCCACTGTGTTCTTCTCTTCTCCCCAATTCTAGTGATACCTATCATTTTTAACACAATTTGTTTTGTGGACCCAACGCTTCTCTAACACCCTTATTTGGCCCCTATCCCATTGGATGCCCCCTTTCTCCCTGATTATAGTGATACCTATCATTTGACACCTTTCTTCTTAGTGCTCCCACCCACCCCTCCAGACCCCTTTTGTTTCCCTTATACCATTTGCCTACCCATTTTTCCAAATGGCTGCCATAAGAGCCCAACAACTCAATACCTTTATTGTTGACACCCACCAGAACAAGGAAGACACCAATACTATCAATGCCAACATTAGCTCAATCAATTTGTATATTGAGATCCTCAAGGAATAATTTTCCCACATCGAAGACTTCAAATACCTAAAATCCACCTTTGAACACTTCATGGGAGGTTCCTAGAACCCTTCCTCTTATGAAAATCCATCTTATCGGGATGACCATGAATCTTCCCATTACCAAGCTCCTCATACTAACCTCTTTTCTCAAGACCTATGCCCTCCCATAATTGAGGTGAACAAATTTGATGGACTAGACCCCATAGGATGGGTCACCCAAAAAAAACATTATTTTTCTTTGAATTGCATTATTGATGATTTAGAAAAGCTTCGTTATGGTGTCCTATAGCTGTATTTGAAACGATGGAAATGGTGGAAAAGGTGAAAAAAGGAATGCCAAGGGTATGTTACGTGGACAAATTTTGTGGCAAAAATTTATGACTGCTTTGACTCTGACACCCACCATTTAGGACACTTGACCAAGTTAAAATGGTATGCGACAGTGGAAGTGTTAAGAACCAAACATCAATATAGCATAGAAAAACCTCAGGAAAAGTACTCAACGCCTTGAAAAAGAGATAATTTCAGATAATAATCTTCTTCGAGGGGGCAACCTCCTTTTACCCCACTTGAATGTTCAAGTACAAGATGATTCAAAATGAAAATGTCTCCTTGGTATATATAGGAGACTAGGAGGTTTAATGGCCTAAAGC
>JZKD02S0323731.1:127562-137914 GCA_000966675.3 Picea glauca | reverse complement strand
GCACAAGTGTAAGGAGAAAAATATTTTTATGGTTCTGACTAAGGATATTTATTAATAATATATTGTTGTTCCACCTGTGGAGTAACTACCAATGCCATATGATATGACCCCACCCTCTGATCCACCAGACATTGACCCAGTGATTTCACTTAATGCCCTCACTGACTTGTCTTCTCCCTAGAATCTCAAATTAATTGGTTACATCAAAAATAGGAAAGTCATCATCCTTGTGGACATTGGTAGAACCCATAATTTTCTTCATCGTCACATTTACCAAGAAGTCAATTATCACATATGTGCCATCAATAATTTTTAAATCATGATTTCCAATGGTGATTCCATGAAATGTTGGGGGCGATGTGAAAATGTGCAACCTCAAATTGATCAGTATCACCTGAAATCCCATATGTTTTCTATAGACATGGGTGGTTGTGACATTGTTCTTTGTGTCGAATGGTTATGCACTCTAAGACACATTATCATAAATTTTATGAACTTAACTAGGAAATTCCAACATGAGGGACACCAGTATAAGTTCTGAGGCATCACAACAAGATCCCTTGAGATCATTAGTTCCCATCGCATGGAAAAGCTCCTCAAAAAGGGGAATTTTGGAATTATATCCCAACTCCACTCCATTCATGTTGTTGAAACACCCTCTGTGCATCCCAATCTCCAATCTATCCTCTCCTGCCACCAAGTTGTTTTTACCAGTCCCAAATAACTTCCCACTTCCCATGGAGTCCATGATCATTCCATCTCTCTCATCCCAGGAAGTCTTCCTCCCAATGTTCGTCCTTATTTTCATCCCTTTTCCTAGAGGAATTAAATTGAGAAAAGTGTTCATGAATTGCTAGAAGTAGGTGTGATCCTTCTTAGTACTATCCCCTATTCTTCCTCTGTGGTCATGGTACTCAAGAAATAAGGTAATTGGAAGATGCTTCCTAATTTATGTTCCCTCAACAAACTCACCATCAAATACAAATTCCACATTCTTGTTATTGATGACCTCTTGGATGAATTAAGTGGTGCTCAATACTTCACCAAACTAGATTTATGTTCTGGCTACCACCAGATCCGTATGAAAGAAGAAGAAATTCCCAAGACTCCATTTTGCACTCATGAGGGTCATTATGAATTCTTGGTAATGCCCTTTGGATTGTGTAATTCACCTTCCACTTTCCAAAGTCTCATGAATCATGTCTTCCATCCTTTTCTCCATGATTTTATCTTAGTTTTCTTCAATGATATTGTCATCTATATTAAAACTTGGCCATCCCATCTCTCCCATGTGAATCAATTTCTCCATATACTCTCTAAGAACCATCTTTTCCTCAAACAATCTAAATATTCCTTTGGTGCCTCAGAAGTGGAATAAGTAGATCATATTTTCAGTAAGGATGGTGTCCAAGTGGATCCTAAGAAAATTGAATCTATGAAAGATTGGCCTTGCCCTAAAACTCTTAAGATATTTCGTGGGTTTTTGGGTTTAACACGCTATTATATGAAGTTTGTTCTAAATTATGAAAAAATTATAACTCCTCTCACTTTTGTCCTTAAAAAGAATGCTTTCACTTGGACTTCAGTTACTGATCATGCCTTCCAAGCATGGAAAGATGCTATGTGGATGACCCTTATCCTATCACTTCCAGACTTCACAAATACATTCATATTAGAATGTGATGCTTCCAGGAAAGGAATTGGTGTCATCCTCATGCAATATGGAAGGCCTTTGGCCTTCACTAGCAAACAAATTTTAGAACAACATTTGGGTTAATACATTTATGAAAAGGAAATGTTATCTATTGTGCATGTTGTGCATCTATGGATTCCTTATTTATTGGGTCAATGATTCCAAATAAAAAATGATCATCGACCTCTCAAGTATTTCCTAGAACAATGAATTTCATCCCTGACGCATCAAAAATTGGTGACAAAGCTATTTGAATATGATTACGAGATAATTTATAAGAAGGGAAAGGAAAATGTTGTGTTCGATGATATTTCCAAGAAATATGAAGAAGAAAGGTCCCTTTTCTCCCTCTCCTTCATTGTACCAAATTGGCTCGAATATGCTCACTAGGAATGGTTGCAAGACCCCAAAATTTATATCCTTCTCCACCAATTGAAACATAATTCTTCAGTTTCTTCATGGTACTCTTGGCACATTTAAGAGCTTCGCTACAAAGGTCATTTGTATTTATTCAATAAATAACAACTTAAATACACAACTCTTTCTTAACTTCATGCCTCACCCACAATCGAGCATTTAAAGTTTACCAAAGCATATGAATGTGTTAAATGTTCTTTTTTCTGGTATGGTATGAAACGGGATGTCCACACCTTTGTCGCTAAATGTAAGGTATGTCAATGCAACAAGGGAGAAACTATCAAAGCTCCAGGAACACTCCAACCTCTTTCGATTCCCCCTTCTATTTGGTGAGATATTTCTATGGATTTCATTGTGGGATTACCTAAATCTAGAAATAAGTTAGTCATCATGGTGGTCAGAGATCGTCTCTCCAAATATGCTCATTTTTTTTATCCTAAACACCCATTCACAGTGGCCAAAGTGACTCAAATATTCATGGATAACATATTCAATCTTCATGGCATCCCTAATTCTATTGTATCTGATAGAGACCACACTTTCACCATAAATTTTTGTGAATAATTTTTCAAGCTACAAGGAATCCAATTAGATCTCAAAACTTCCTATCACCCCTAGATAGATGGCCAGAATGAAGTTGTCAACAAGGGTTTGGAGACATATTTGAGGTGTTTTTCATTTGAGAGGAAACATTGGTGGGATCAATGGTTTCCCCTAGTTGAATGGTGGTACAACACATATTATCATACTGCTACTCGCATGACTCCTTTTGAATCAGTCTATGGCCAAAATCCCCCATCATTTCTCTCATATCTACTAGGGATCTCAAAGGTTCTTGAGTTTGAAAATAATCTTACAGTCTGAGAGGCTATTCTTCGTGCCCTAAAGAAACAATTTGTTCATGGCTCAGAATTGCATGAATAAACAAGCATATCAAGTTCATTCTGAATGACATTTTGTTGAAGGCGATGAGGTTTTTATTCAAATACAACCTTATAAGTAGACTTCACACAAAGTTGCACATTGTCAGAAACATGCACCCAAATTTTATGGTCCTTATACAATGTTCAACCAGGTGGGATTGATGGCCTATCAGTTATCTCTACCCATTCATTCGAATCTCCATCCTATTTTTCATGTTTCCTGCTTAAAGAAGGTGATTGGAAAAAAGTTCCAAACTCAAACTAGTCTCCCTATGTTGGATGAATAAGATTCCATAGGGTTGCAGCCAGAAGAAGTGTTGGCCCAGCGAGAGCATCGTCTCCATCAGTGCACCATCAAGGAAGTGTTAGTCCAATGAAAAGATACAACTCTAGAATATGCCACCTGGGAGTCGACCACCATTCTGCAACAATTGCCTCATCTTAAACCTTGAGGAAAAGGTTGTTCTTCAAGGGGGAGGGCATGTTAGGAACCTAACCTCCCTAACCCCTCACGTAGTTAGAATAATATAATTCCATGTAATAGAGGCCAATATTAATAATGCCTAGAAATAAGGAATAATAAGTCAAATGTAAGAATACCTAATAGAAGCTTCCACTTCTAGAATGAAATTCTTCTAGATTGTTCTTTTGGATACATAGATTTAATATAACTAGGAGTAGAGGGTATGATAAATATTGTCTTGGACATTATTGTAATAGAGCTCTAATCTGTTGGAGGTTCCCCCCTCGAAGAAGCAAGTGAACATTTCTATTAGTAATCAAAGTGCTCTTTCTGGTGATATTCTGTATTATTTTGGTATTGTTTTGGTTATATCATTGTTTCTCTCCCATTTCTATCTAAACTATTTTTTTCTTGCATACTATTTTATATCTGGAGTACTAAAAATATATCATCAGTATATCATGAGCATATAAGTACAAGTAGAATCACATCAAGTACACAATGCACCATAATTTACGTGGAAACCCAAATAGGAGAAAACAAAAAAAAATCTTTCTTATATATCAAAGAATACATTCATTGGAAGAACCAAATTCCTAATTCTCTAGCTGCAACTAGAAGGAGGATACAACCCCCTATTTATAGGCTCCAACCTAAAGGAATCTATAAGTCCATGAATTCTCTGGATCCAACCAAACTGAGGCTATAACCCCCTGATTCTGAGGATCAAACTTGAAGGAAGATCCAACTCCTTGATTCTTTGAATCCAGCTGGAAGTAGGATACAAACCCATTTCCTTGCCCCATCCTTCCACCTTGAAATATAAGTGTAGACTAACTGTCACTACCACAATCACTTCCACTATCACTTCCATTGTCACTGTCACTTCCACTATCACATCAACATGTCCAACCTTTCACTATCATCAATAGTCAACCAGATCCTCTCACATGGATCCTATACCAAGGACACCTCTCAACTAGATGTCCAACATCACCAACACATGCCTCTACCAAGAATGTATCAATATAACCAACATATTATCACAATATATGTGTCTCAACCATGTACCGAACCATCGACCTGTACCATCCCAAGAATCAACTGTGTACCAAAACCTGTACCATACCAAGAATCAATCATGTACCAAAACCTATACCACAACAAGTCCATCAACCATGCAACAACAACTATATAAAACCATGGATCAACCATGCACCAACACCTGTACCAAACTGTGCATCAACCATGCACCAACACATGTGCCAAACCTTGCATCAACCATGCACCATAACTTGTATCATATACCTCAACCATCAAGCATGTACATCAACACCATACCAAGAATCAATCCTGTAGCATACCATGTATAAACCATGTACATAAAAAAAGTAGATCAACACATGTACCATACCATTTACTAACAATGTATATCAACCATATACCATATCACTCAATCATGGTGTACACCATGTACCATAGGATATATCAAGAAAGCATCATCAAAGGTGTAACTTAACAAAGTGCCAAAAAACAAACATCATATACCAAGTATATGCCTGAACCATGCTCCTAATATGTGCCTCAAGCATGTGCCAATGCCTCAACATTATACCAAATACGTCCCTCAAGCATGCACCATAATATCATAAACATGTAACCCTCAAAAAATGAATATAAAAATACATGTAAATATGTAATATACCTATTGTATATGATCCTAGACCTACAAACCTTCCTCAACTTCAACAACAAGAGAATAGCATCTTCATTGAACTTTACCTTAGTCTCACAAGACTAGTTTTTGGATTAGTCACAAACCTTAACTTTCAACAACCATAAATTCATACCTATAATGAAAAAAGGTATGAATCTTGTACCCAATATTATTCAATATCTTCTATGTAATTCCCCCAAGTTTCACTGCTTGGAACATCCGAGAAAAGGAGTTATAGAAAAAATGGAAAACCTTGCTAAATTTTGGCTTATTCTAGATAATGAACTTGTAGACCATGCCACGTGTGTAATATTTCATATCTACATATGAAAATCATAAAAAACATATTATGGAATATACTATATCCAATTCATTTTTTCTCAAATAATTTGGATACTCTATGAATAATTTATGATTTTTTTACCTTGAACACCTTTTTGAGACTAGTTTCCGAACTAGCCAAAAACATTATTTTACACGGAGTGTATCACAACAAATACTACAAACTAGATGCCAAAATTTGTACCATAGGTAACTAGACATGTCTTCTCAACCTCCTCCAAATTTCTCTATTGTAATCCTTATAGAAAACAATTTATAGAAAAAATGGTAAGATGACCAATAAATAACATACCTTAGAACACATCCTCACAAGACTTCATCCTCCCTTGGAATTTCTCCCTTCTTCACTTCATCCTCCCTATAAAATTCACATCATATCTCCTTGCTTACCTCATATAACAATCACTTTATCACTTATATATATATTCAAAAAACTTATGTGTGTAAAATGAGAGGCCTTTGATGTGTACTTATATTTTGCAAGTGACTTCTTTACTTAACTTTAGGGCCAACTTGTAACTTCTTCTTTACAACAATTTTACCCTTTTTCCTCATTTTGGGGTAAAAAAGTAACTTTTTTTTCAACCATTTATGGGCTTCATAACCATACTTTGGTTCTTCTTAACCATACTTCAGGCTTCCATCTTCAAGAGTGAATATCTCCTCAATCATGAGGAACTACGTGGCATACCAACTATCACCAAAATAGCACGATGATGACTATCCACCCATGAATGAGTTACCTTCATTTTCTCTTTCCTTAATGACCTAATTCCATCATCAACTATAGGATCCTTAACTATACTTAGGGGTTTCTTGTATACTTCTTCAAAGCATCTTCCCATGAGGGCCATCCTTACAGCTATGCCATAAGGGGACCACTTTGGAGACTTCTCCAAATACACCCATAACATATGCTGACATCAACCACTCATCAATGAAAACTAACTCACCATCAATATCAAGAACATATCTAGGGCTTCTAGACTTCTCCAAGGGTTGACATCAATGACAACCAAGAGTCCAAAACAATTTTCCATCAATATCTCCCTTTGGCATTGATGGAAATACCAACATTGATGGAAACAATGATGGGAACATTGATGCTCCAACACTCATTCTCCCCCTATAACCATTTCTCCTCATAAATGTTTCTCACTCTCCCCCCATTAAATCAATTGGAAAGGATCTTTCACCTTGGGGTTACTCCCCCTATCTTCATGCATCTATTCTTTCTCTCTATTTTCATGCCTTTTTTATTTCTCTTCTATTTCGTCATCATGGGAAAAATAATAAATCCCACATCGGCATGTATCCCCCTATCTATATGCTATTGATCTTCCTTTTTGGATCTCTTTATCTAATGATTTCTCTTCCCTTGACTTCTATACAAGATGTCATGTAGATCAATGCAGGGATACATGTAAGTGTTTCCTTTCCTCTCTTCCCGTGATTTCTAATTTTCCATTGGTTCTTCCTCTTGTAATTCACTGACATATATAAAAAAAATTCACTACTTGATTTCTTCAGATGTTCACTTGATCATACTTGTTCAATGATTTCTTTTTGGAAATATAATTTCCATTGACAATTCCAATTGTCTATCAACTATTATGCATATTCTTTGACCCATGTATTTTTAACCTACTAAGAATCTCATGAATCCATCTCTATCCATATGTCACAAACTATCCATAACTCTTCTACTCCACTTTCCACAATGTTGACCCACCACTCATTGTATTATCATGAAGGATTCTCTGCTGCAATTGATAATCACATATTACTGTTATTCAAATTGAATCAAATGTGTCCGTTGGTATTCTCTATCTAAAAACCATAATCTATATGTCTGAAACAACATGTACTGAATATATCCCTTCCTGAATGCATGTGTGGAATAATTCTTCTCAATTGATCAATTTGTCATTATGTACTTCTATCATCTGACCACTCTGAATATGTCTCTGCAAAGGATTTTAATTGATCGAAGGATGGTTCTTTGATTTGTATAGTTGTTGCATAGAAATATGCTATTCAACATGTTCATAATGTTGGGATTCTCCAAGCTAGATGGATTAGAACAATGGGGTAATTCTCCCTAATGCAGAGTAATATTCCTCTCTGTCTATAGACTCATCATCTTCCTTAACTCTAACTTCTTCCTTTTTGTCTGTGGATTCTTTATGATCTTGCACTACAATTCCTAAGAGTACAAATTATTCGGCCTATTCCTTCTCTTCTTCTCTTCTTTCTCATACTACTATGAATCTTTCAATCTCTGGGACCTGTTATTTATTCACCTTCTCTTATTCTCTTTCTTTCCTTCCCCAACCTTCATGTATCTAACATCAATGTTTTCTTTCATGGAGGGATCTATCATGCTTCTCCAATTATGAGCTATGTGACCATAATTGTGACATTTGTCACATTCGATGTTATGTGGGGCCACATAAGTATCATTTATTCCATATCCTCTCTAATCTGCAACCTTTTGTCCAAATTTAGTACAATTAAAACAATAACCATAAAAGAAATTTGTATACCTGTGAGTGAATGATATTCTTTGTGATGTATTCCTTCTAAATTCATACCTTGATTGATCATGATCTTCTCTTTTGTTGATTCCATCAACACTAATGAAGCTTCTTTGTTGTCTAAACATAGAGGGTCTTCTTTGATATCTGTCTCTTATGTAATCTTATTCTTGAGTCTTCTGCACTTCTGGAGTGTTATTCTTTATGGGATTTCATTCTTCCTTCTTCATAGAATGTTTGATGACTTTTCCATAACTCTTAGGATTCTCTTCACTTTCCCCTTTAGGTAAAATTTAACTTTTCTCTTCAACTTTAGTTACTGATGATGTGGATGTTTCTCTCTCTTCAACGTTATTTCTGATCTTTATGATTTTAACTCTTAATGTGACAACTTATTCTTCAATATTCTCAACCTCTTCCTATTTATTCATCATCTGAATCTTTATGGATTCTTCCATTCTCTTTGCTTCTTCAGTTTTGGTCTCAATGTGATTATTTCTTATTCAAGTCATCTTTTTTCTTGAAAATTTTTTTCTTCAAGTTGGTTTAAATCCTCTGTTCTTTTCTTGGTATGATATTTCAAAATATTCTCTCTCTTCTTTGCTTCCTTTATTTTTGTTGTCATTTTGGCTTCCAAAAATTTCTTCATCCAACTGACTTGTGAGAGTTTCTTCAATCACTTTGGCTTCTTGAAGATTCTGATAAACATTGTGACAAACATTTCCCATATTCACAATGTGATGAACATTTCCCTATCCTTGAATTTTCACATTCACATACTGACATCACAATGTGTTGAACATCTCCCAAGGTTGCATTGTGACAAACATTTTCCAATATCGCAATTTTACGACCATATTTCAATGTCGTATTGTGAAAAACATTTCCCAACGTTGTAATGTCATGAACCTTTCCCAATATGAATAAAGATAAAAATTCCTTACACGAACCTCACAATGTGATTCTTATGATTGTACCTCACTATGTGATGAAAAATGTTCTTTGTCACCTTTTGATAAACACTTCCCAACGTCACAATGTGACAAACATTCCCCTGTACTCACACTATGACAATCACTTATTGAAGTCACAATGTGTTGAAAATATCTTGACATCACATTGGGATGAACATTTCCCAACATCGCAATGTGACAAGCATTTCCCAATGTCCCATTTTACCAAACATCTCTCAGTGTCACACTGTGATGAACCATGGTTTTACATAATCACCATGTTGAACTCAACATTGTCAACTAATGTCAAATTATTGTCATAGACAACCATGTACAACCATCATACATTATGAACATTATATATGTGTGTGTGTGTGTAGACACACACACACACACACACACACACATATATATCTATATGTATTTATATGGTATATCTATCTATCTATGTATCTATGTATATATATATATATATATATATATATATATATATATATATATATATATATATATATATATATATACATCTTTCAACCTCGACCAACTATTCTATTCGAGACACTTTGAAGGTGGTATCCAAATTCAATTAGTAATATCTGAGGATGTGAACAAGGCTTTGGAGGATGACCTTTCAAAGGAAGAGGTGCTCACATCCCTCGCATCGATCCAGAGTGGCAACAAACCTGGTCGAGATAGATGAACAATGGATTTATTCAGATGTTTCTATGACCTATTCAGGGATGAACTCCTTATGATAGTAAAATAATTTTGGAGGTCTAGAAATGTGTTAGGATATTTCAATTCTACCTTCATATGCCTAATTCCTAAAATGTAGGATAGTGTGTCCTTTAGGTACTATCGTCTTATTTCTTGAAACAATGTGGTTTATAAAATCATAGCCAAGGTGATATCAAGTCGTTTGAAACCTATCTTGAGTGAGATAATATTAGAGGAGAAGCTTGGATTTCTCTAACATAAACAAATACATGATGTTGTCACAGTCACTCACGAGGTTTTTCATTCAACAAAAATAGTGAATCAAGAGGCAGCCATCTTAAAATTGACCTTTCAAAATCTTAAAATAGGGTTGAATGGAACTTCGTTCAATTGGTCATCATAAATATGGGGATGGTTCCCTTTGTGGTTAATTATACAATGGGTTGTATTCAATTGGTTTCTTCTTGGACACTCTATGGACTAGAGTTCTTTAATCGAAATATTTTCCATATTCAACCATGGATGAGTGGTATAGATATCCTCTTAAATTCTCAAAGGGATCCATCATTTGTAAATCCCTGGTCTCAACT
>JZKD02S0323731.1:37830-120299 GCA_000966675.3 Picea glauca | reverse complement strand
TAATCATGTAGTGATTTGACTTCTAAAGTCTACAGAGGTATCTACACCCTACCCCATTCTAGATTTGAACCTGTGACCTCTAAGGATGAAACACATGTTCTTAACTGTTAGGCCTAGTCAGGTTGTATATAAGTGTTTGTGTGTGTGTGTGTATGTCAAACTGAGAGGAAAAGAGGAAAACTCAAATAAAAACAATGATGGAGGAAATCTATGGGTCTCAACATGTCCTTCTCAATATTAATCTATGTTAAATATATTATAAAATAATTCCAAATGTATAAATGGATCTCAACGAATCTCTACCTAACTCTACAGAAAAACAAAATAACTTAACTGAAATACTAACTAGAGTCTAACTCCACTCAACCAGGTGTGTTGGTAGAAAAGGGAACATGGATATTAAATTCTAACACTCCCCTTCATCTAAGTTGTTACATTCAATAGCACTTTCAATTCCCAAGTGTTGTCCTTGAAATTCAAAAACAATTTTTCCTAATGGTTTTGTAAATATGTATGCTAGTTGATCTCTTGATCCCAAGTTTTTGTTCCTTTATATGGATTAAATTTCCTCATTCATGGATTGTACCCAATGATCCTGTTTTATTTCTTTTTTCGAAGAAAGATGGATGATAGGATAATAAGACAAAATGAATTTGTTTCTCAATGTCATTGTTCTACTCATAAATTTCCCTTATGCTTCTTTCTCTTTGATTTTCTAGAGAAGTAGATGATTCACTATTGGAAAAAGAACCATTTCCAAAGTATTTTTGTTTTCTTTGTACCTGTATTATTGGTAGTCTGGGTGGATTTTCTTACTATTATGAATTTTGACTTTTCTCATCAATTTGCTGCAATGGATTTTGACTATCTAATGCTACATTTTCTTTCACAAACTATGATTAATTCTCTAAGAATTTGACATCCCTACTAAAAACTTTATTGGTAACTGGATTATATAATTTGTAGGATTTTGATTGTTCACTGTATCCTATGAAGATGCATTTTTCACTCATGTTTTCAAGTTTCTTTCTCATCTCTTTAGGGATATGTGAAAAAGCAATGCAAGGAAATTTTTTGAAGTGAGAAACATTTAAATTTTTTCCACTCCATTCCTCTTGAGGTACTTTATATTTGACACTTCTTGTTGGAGATATATTCAAAATTTTAAATGAACAAGAAAAAACTTCATCCCAATATTCATTGGATAAATTCTTTACTCTGAGCATACTCCTGGCCATGTTCATGATGGTCTTGTTTTTCCTTTCATCCACTCCATTTTTCTATGGAGTATATCTAGTTGTTTTTTTCCTTATAATTCCTTGCTATCTACAAAAATATACAAAATGATTTGACTTATATTATCCTCTTCTATATAACTTGATCACTTTCACAAATTTTCCACTCAGATTATATGTTTCAACTTTGATTGTTTGAACCTTGAAAAGGTTTCAGACTTATTTTTAAGAAAATAAATCTTGATTCTCTTGTTGAAATCATCAATAAAGGTCAAAAAATAAAATTGTGCACCAATGGATTGGGTTTGCATCGATTCATGGAGATATGTGTGAACCAATTCTAAATGTTATTTTTCTCTATGGGATGATGTTGGAAAGTTGTCTCTCTTATCCTTTCCAAGTATACAACTTTCACAAGGATTGTATTGTTCATTCAAAATAGGAAGACCTTTCACCATTGAGTGTTTTTGGATAATAATTAGACACATAAAAGGAAGATGAGAAAACTTGGCATGTCATAATAGAGTCTCATAGGTTTTTGAGACATTTTGGGCATATGACTGGGAAAAATTGATACTTCTTAAATTTAATGGAAACACCTTATTCTTGGTAATTTGTATTTTTACAAAGACTTTCCTATTGGGAGGTTTATCCATAATTGAAAAAGTACAACATTTGAATATGACATCGTATCTATGCTCCATCAATTTTCCTACACTTATGAGATTATGTTTAAGGTTTGGAACATAATAGACATAATATATTTCTTTCTTTTGATCTTGTTTAGTTAGAACATACATCGTACCTTTTCCTAGAGATTTCACTTGAGAATCGTCACCTAGAGTATTTTCATATTTTATAGAAGTATCAATGCTAGAAATCAATTCTTTGTTACATATGTTATGATTGTTGTAGCCATTGCCTAGTAACCAAAGGTCTTTCGAGTGACCTACTTCAGAGGTATGGAAGAAAAAGAACATTGCTTCATAAGTTTCTCCTTCATTGTTGGAGACATTTTCTTTGCCTTTATTAATATTTGACAACTTATTTCTACATTCACTCTCATAGCGACCATACCTTTTTCAATAGTAGTGTTAACACATAAGATTGTATGGGTCAAAAAAATTCACCTTAGTTTTGTTCTTTGAGTCATAAGATTTATAGGAAATAGGTGTTGAGCCTTTAGGTTGTAATCATAAGTTAGATTTGGTTTCAAAATGAATAAGGATATGTATAGCCTTGGTCTAGAATTTGAGCTATGATATTGTTATCATGATAGGTAAAAATCCTTATGAGTCATACCTTTGGTTTTTTATATCATTTCCTGGACATGTCATACATCCAAGTTGTACTCAAAGTCTCCCCTTTGTCACTATAAATCTATTCAAGTTTGCAAGATATATTTGAGTTTTCATTACGAACTAGTTAAGGAAGAGGGTTCTGGGTTTGATAGGTTGCAAGCATCCTAGTGCAAATTCAAAATTACCCACATCAAACTGAGGTTCATCAAGTACTCCATTAGATTTTTTGTCTTGTTTGGAGTTTAGGAAGGGTTTGGATACTTTATTTTCCTTTGGAACTACGAACTTGATTAGGTGCTGGGAATTTAGGCAGATGCTACAAAATGAGTTATGAAATACGCTACGAAATGTGCTACGAAAACTCTATTCTAAGACTGTTGAACTGGTATTTTTGACCAGTTGACTTCCAAGTGGATTTATAGGTGAACCATGATGAAATTTCAAAATGAAAAAGGATTTTATTGTCAAGAGTGGTCCCAAGAAAATTAACCACCTTCATTTTTCACACAGGTGTCACAGACTAGGGGATTCAAAGGAATCTTTGAGCCCTATTTTTTCCGTTTTTATGATTTCTTGTTTGGGACATGTTTTTTTTACACGTATTCCATCCAGCTAGAGACGAATTTAAAGAAACTGAGAGAGGATTTTCTTTATAACGAGATTATATACAAAAACCATTCTCAAATATTAAATATCTATTATAGTTTGAGAATTACAAGTGGAATTTTGAATCTTAGTTTTCATAATTTCGCCTCCTGAAAAGAAGGAAATCAGTCAAAACATGTCATTCTTGTAAATATATTGAACCTGCACATAATAGATCTAGATAAACAATAGTACACACATTTTTAGAGAGAATTGGAGAAATAAAAAGAAGGAGAGAAAGAATGGAATAATTCTCATTAACTGTTGTGAATAATGAATAATTTACACATGATATACTCTGTATAACTCAATGAGTTTGACTTGAGGTGAACCAAGTCACCATAGTGGTCATCTAGAGTGATATGGACACACACCAACAGTTACAGGAGTGAAATTACACCTATTCTAGTCTCTCAGATAGTTACGGGAGTGAACTACCACCTAGTTGAGTTAACTAGTCAACTAGTCTTCAGTTAACTGACTGAACAAAGAGTAGTGAGGAGTTAATTGAGGGAATCAAGGATAATGCGCCACTATGGTGATGATACCAAGGCAAGGTTGAATTATCACGGTGATGATCCCAATGTTGCATGGTGATGATCCCAATGCAACATCTAAACTCAACTCAACTAGTCAAACTGAAGTGTCAACTGAAAGAGAAAATTCTCCAGGTGGAATATTCTCTCCTAAAATATAGGAGACTGGATAATGACTAATTATGAATAATAAACAAATAAAAACCTTAGGAAAAATAAATCCTAGGTGTGTGTGAAGTAACTCCAACACCCCCCTAAACATCACTATGGTGAAAATAAAGATTAGGTCCCAGCAATGAGGCCATGTTACATACCCAAGTACAAAAGATACACTGAAAATAAAGTGAGGAAAGAGGGAAAACCTCATGGAGACCCCCCCCGCCCTCAAGGTAAAATGTATGTAAAAAGAAGAACCACAGTTGCTAGGCAACTGTGTCCTTCACTCCAATATGACTTCGTAGAGAATGGAATTTCTGCTCAGTGAAGGTCTTGGTGAAGATGTCTGTTGTCTGTTCTACTGAAGGACAAAACTATAAGTTGATGATACCCTTGTGTATTAAGTCCTAGATGTAGTGCATGTTGATATCGATGTGCTTTGTCCACTTCCTCTAAACTGGATCTCTATAGAACTTTAGAGTGCTCTGGTTGTCACACCAAATGACAATCGGTCGATGAAACTAAATGCCAAACTCAGTGAGAAAATGTTGTAGCCACATAGAATGAATGGTTATGTTAACTACCCCTCTGTACTCTACCTTGGCTGAAGATAGAGCAATGGCAGCTTGTTTCCTGATCGACCAATAGATAGGTCCAGAACCAAGACTAAGTGAGTAACCAGATGTGGACTTGCGATCAATGTTATTGCCAGCCCAGTTGGAATTAGTAAACCTGATGAGATATAATGTAGAGTATGTTTCATAATGAATCCCAAAGGTGATGGTGCCCTGTACGTATCAAAGGATATGCTTTGCATATTTCAAATGTATCTCATGCGACTCCTACATGAACCTGGAAACTGAACCAACTACATATGAGAGGTCTGGTCTGGAGTGTGTGAGATACAACAAGATCCTCACTAGCTATATGTACAATGAGATGTCAACCAATGGAGTCTCCCCTCCATCCTCAAGTTTGACTCCTGATAGGAAAGGAGTCGGAGAAGACTTGCAGTCTATCATGTGAAATCTCTCAAGGAGATCTTGTGTATACTTGGCTTGAGATAGTTTGATACCTAATGCATCCTGACTAATGTCAAGTCCAAGGAAGAAGTGTAGTGGAACCATGTCCATCATCAAAAACTTGTCATGAAGAATCCTCTTAACTGCAACAATCATTGAAGTTGAGCAACTGGTGATAAAAAAATCATCGACATACAAAACTAAAAGTAGAAGTGAATTAGCCGTTCGGAGCATGTATACATTTGGGTCTAATTTACAACGTACAAAGTTCTGTAAAAACATGTAGGAGTCCATCTTGGCATACCATGCCCTCGGAGCTTGCTTGAGGCCATAAAGTGACTTCTTCAGTCAATAGAGAAAACATGAGTCCTACATAAATCCCTAGGGCTACTCTATGCAGATCTCCTCAGAGAGATCACCGTGAAGAAATGCATTCTTCATGTCCATCTGATGGACTTCCCATCCCTTGGTTGTCGCAAGGTCAAGTACCAATCATATGGAATCCATCTTCTCTACTAGTGTGAAGGTCTCATCATAGTCAATACCATGAACCTACTGAAATCCTTTGGTGACAAGCCTGACTTTGTATCTCCTGATCTGTCCATCTGCTACACTCTTGGTCCTATAGACCCATCTTCATCTGACAATTTTCCTCCCAGAAGGAAGGTGAACCATATCCCAAGTCTGGTTCTCGAGGAGGGAGTTGTACTCCTCCTGCATGGTAGATTCCCAAAAGGGATTTCCAGCAGCCTCCCCATAAGACTATGGATCTGAAGACTGAACCAAGAAAGGATGTCTGGATGGAAATGGTTCAATGGTAGTGAGTGCAATAGGAGGCTCCTTGAAATCAGGTTGAGTCCTCCTAGTATCAGCTGGATCACCTACGAGATCCCCTGCATCCTCAAGAGTAGTCTGTGACCACTTGGGCCTCTGCTCTGGCTCTGCAACTGCATCTGGATGCTCTGACTCTGCATCTAACTGTACTGACTTTGAGTCTGAATCCAAATCATCTAAGTCCTATGAATCAAAACTCTTATCTGAAGAACAGTCAACATGTGCATGCTCATCATCTCAAACAGGTGGAAGAGTCAAGGTGTCTGCATGTGGCTGTTGAGGTACATGTGAGACACATTCCTCAAATTGGACACTACGCTCAATGATGAGCCAGTTTGAGGAAAGGTCAATAAGACGATATCCCTTCACACCATCAGGGTATCCAAAAAAAAATCACTCAGTTCTCTATGGATCAAGTGCCTTCCTCTTTTCAGAGGGAATCCTGGCCCATGCATGTGAACCAAAAATACAAAAGTGGGTCACTTCCAGTTTGAGGCCGCTCCATTCCTCATAAGGGGTCTTATCCTTGACATATCTATGGGGAGATCTGTTTTGAATGTATGTTTCACAGTTAAGTTATTTGTCCCATAGTCTCTGTGGTAGTGACTTTGCATGCAACATGCAAGATGCCATCTCCTTTAGAGATCGGTTTTTCCACTCAACAACTCCATTTTGCTGCGAAGTGTCGGGAACTATATACTGCAACTAAATACCTGCCTCATGGAAAATATTGTGGATCTCATGTTTCACATACTCTTCCCCATTATTAGTTTGGAGGACTTTGATATTATTTCCGGACGCTGTCTCAACCAAAGCTTTGAAATCTTTGAGGTGTTGAAAGACCTCAAATTTTTTCCGGAGAAAGTAGATCCATGTAAAACGTGAGAAATCATCAACAAAAATGAGAAGAAAACTCACTTTGTTGATCAATGGATGCAGAAAAGGACTCATGAGGTCACTGTGGGTCATATCTAAAGGTACAGAAGCTCATTGGGACTTTCCCTTATCGAATTTCTCTTGAGGGTGTTTTCCGAGAACACATCCCTCACATACTCCCTTGGAGAAATGGATGTCTAGTAGACCATCAAGTAATCTATGCTTGCTAAACTGTTACATGTATCTGAAATTCAAATGTCCAAAACTTTCGTGCCATATCCTACTACTTTCATTAGCATGAGTAAGCAGTAAAGAAGAATTAGGTTCAATGAATTTAGAAAATGCATACAATCTAGACTGATGATTTACCTCACTGGTAGAAACCCTGGAGTTGGTTTGCATGTCGTAGATGTCCATGGAATTTGGTGTTAAGATGAATTTCTTTTTGGTGCTAGAACTCATCATTTGATACACAGAGAGAAGGTTGAAAAAAATCTTGGGAACATGCAGCACGTTCTCGAAGCTTCCATTGGTGAGTTCAATTATTCCTTTGTCGATGACTTCGACAGAAGAGTTGCCCCCCATCAGAATAGAAGGACCTTTGCATGCATCCAATGAAGAATAGATAGCTTCTGAGGAAGCCATGTGATGTGATTCTCCTGAATCTATGATCCAAGCATCAGAAGAGGAGTTGATGGCAATCAAGGCATGGCTAGAATTGCCCTTCTTGGAATTCATATCTTCTGGCTTCTTCCTCTTTGTAGCCTTGGGGATGCGATCTCCAAGGTTGTTTTTCTAAAGTATTTGAGACATCAGATCTATTTTATTTTGCATGCATGCATATTCCAAATGGAATTCTTTGTGACAATATGTGAATTTCTCTCCTTTTCTTCCCTTTTCTCCTTTGGATCCGGAGGCATCGGTGAAGGGTTTTCTGTACCCTTCCTTCTTTTTATGTGCATGAGATTTCTAATTATATTTATATTTATATTTCTGATATTTTTGGCTACCATCATGCATAGTAAGTGCATGCTCTCTTGGGCCTTTGATTGCGCCCATGTTGATGAGCTTGGTTTTCTCTTGTGTCAGGGATTCGATAAAGTTCTCAAGAGAAGGCATATTCCAGGTGGCTCCAGAGGCAAATCTAATAGTATGGAATGTAGATATGAAGACTGAGAATTTAGGACCAACCTTGGAGAGAATGGTGAGAACCATTTGTTTCTCTTCCTTCGATTTATCAACCCCACAAGCTTTGAGTTGCAACAGTAAATCATTGAATTTTGTAAAGAAATATTGGATATTCTCGAATCTTTTTGGATCCAATGTGAGAAGCGCCACCTCCACCATGTGTCCCCTCATATCATCCTGTTTTCCAAAGAGCCCTTCCAAGATGGTCCAGGCTTCATTGGGAGTCTTACAGGAAGATATATGAAAAAGGAGATCAGGAGAAATAAGACTGCAAATTGTTATGAGTGCCTCATCCATGTGATTTAAGTACTTGGAATTTTCTATGGCTGATTTCGTATCTGTATCTATATTCATGGTTAACCTATACAACCCTTTGGATCAGATATGTATGGCTATTTTCTCCTTCCATGAAAAATAGTTGTAAGGTGTAAGAATGAATTCTTTTTGGAATTCCATCTTTCCTCTATCTTCAATCTTTTGTACCTGCAAAAAAATTTGGTGTAGCTTTTTCTTAGTCGTATGTCGGATCTTATACCATGTAAATGTGTTGAACATGTACATAATAGATCTATCTAAACAATAATACACACATTTGCAGAGAGAATTGGAGAAAGAATAAGAAAGAGAGAAAGAATGGAAGAATTCTCATTAACCGTTTTGAATAATGAATAATTTACACATGATATACTTTGTATAACTCAATGAGTTGAACTTGAGGTGAACCAAGAAGTCATAGTGGTGGTATAGAGTGATCTGGACACACACCAGAAATTATGGGAGTGAAATTCCACCTATTCTAGTTGGTGTGCCTCTTTTCTCACCTAAATGAGCAAAACAAAGGCGCTTAGAAGCTTAGTTGGGTTAGCTAAGAAAGACAGCAGTAAAGGAAAGGGTTAGAAAAAGACACATAAAAGACTAAGATAAGAATTAAAATAGAAAAGGAAAAAACAACTAAACTATTGAGCATAAGGACATAAAAACAAAAAACCAATGAGACTCATGTCACCAATGGAAAGGATTGTATTTGTGAAAAGAAAACACTGAGAAGAAAGAGGACTTTGGGTCCCTTCTTCCTCCAAGGGAGGGCTCTTGGACCCCCACAATTTGATCTCATTTTACAACTTTGAAAACTTGAAAGAAATGGTGAAAGAACCCCAAGCTAATCCACTCAAAAGGTTATATGGATTGCCCAAATGTAATGATGCTAGTATACTCTTGATGAGAAAAGAGGATTCCCCAACAGAATAGCAGCAGCATAACCTTGCAAATGAATTCCTTGAAAATGTAGTGCACCCATGGCCTTGTTTTATAGCGCCACTTTGAGGTATTGTGCAACCAGCTTTTAGTCTGAAAAGGGGTTGTTTAGGGAATTTTTAGGTCTTTGACCATCCACCCAGTTAGATCCAGCAGATATTTGGATGTTAAATCAACTTGGAAGCTGAAACAGAAGTGGGTGGGAGGCCGACCAATCTCATAAATGTGTCGTTCTCATGTCTGCATGGATTTCAGTGACCACAGTCGTTCATCATGCACATGTGCACTTTTCTTGCATTTTTGTATGGCGCATATGCATGCACGCCATGTGTATTCATAGCGCACTTTGATTTTATCACTGGTTGTATAGTTTCGAACCTTTTGGAAATACATTTTTGGTAATTTTGGTCCATGGGTGAACTCATAACTATTTGAAGATGATGGATTCCTGTAACCATTTGTAGACAAAATTTTAGTGATAACAGATGCCCCCTGATGGATGAGGTTAAGAGCATACATATAACTGAAATTCATCAATGTTTCTTCCACTGAGAGTGTCGTTGTAAGAGAGAGCGATAGTGAGAATATCAAGAGTGACCCATTGGAGGGAGAAGGGAACCTGTAGGACCCAACCTTCCATAAGGTGTGTAAAAATAAATTGTGTACAAACGAAGTGGGTATGCCCCATGCTCGTGTCATGTAACTCAAAAAAGAATGGTGTTGTATAGTAACTGAAATGGTGTGTTGATGTAGACAACTACAACTCCCTTAGGGGTGGTTGTGATAAAGGCAGAGGTCAATTCTGAGGAGGAACATACTTTAAATAGTAGGCAATGACACCTGTAAGAGGTATCATGGATTATGTAGGCATTGATATCCCAACCAAGTTTAGAGGCCTTCGACAAATATAAGAAACAACTACAATAGTCGCAAAGTAAGACCCACTGTAGCATGAGAAAGTGTTGAAGTTGAATGTTATGGGGGTCAATTAAATAAGGGAGCAATTATGGTTCTCCCTGTTCCGTCCAAGACTGCTCATTGGAAAGGTAATGAGAGTCAAGATACTGTCTCCCTTCTAGAAATTGTGTTGATGTCGACAAAAAGGGGGATGCGACTCCAAGAAGAAAAAGGGCTTCGTGAGATCTACTAGGTGAGGTTAGGAACTGAGGAGGTACATGGATTAAGTCGAGATGTATGAAGACTCAAGACTGGCCTTGGTTGGGGGTATATGCGAAGTATAAGTGGCCGCAACCATTCAACTAGGTCAAGTGTCATGGGTACAACAAGACATGGGATAAATTATGCCAGAGGCGGGACAAAGTGAACAAACTCAGAAGGCAGAGGTAGGTGGCCTGTGGGATACTCGAAGTATATGGATGATTTCAAGAGGAGTACATGATAAGGAGTGCCCCAACCAAGGGAAACATGGGTTTCATTTTCCAAGAAGGTCGCCAAAGGTGACGACAAAAATCTATGTAACATGTTGGGGATTACAATTTAATTACAAAAAGAATGAAAACATATGTGGGAATAATAATGCAAATATAGAAATGGGTGCTCCAGTGTAAGATGGCTTGGCCTAGGGATGGCGCAAGTTGGTGGAAAAAACAAGTGGAGGGTGGGGGCCCCATAGGCTGCCTTGTGTAGTAGGGCAATGTATGGAGGACAATCTAAGGATGGGCAGACTAATGATGGGTAAATGATGTTGTAGGAGTTCAGTCAAAATAATCTATGAGGAAGTGTCCTGGGAGTCCGTTGGGAAGGATAGAAAAATGAGGAGAAGGAGTATGTGGTTGATTCACGACATGATGTAAGACTATCGAGACTCCCATCCGTAAAGGGTTGAAAACAACACGAGTGTCAAAGTGCCAACAGGTACTATGAATGGGACAACTCATGTGGGGGAGAGTGATACTGGGTGATAGTACCCAAATTGCAATGGAGGTGGCGGTACTGTAGAGGCTGCCAGATATGGGGACCCTAAAGGAAAATTTCTGAGGGTGTGACTGGAGATGCAAGTTGAGATTCAGAGGAAATGATTACATGCCAATGTTGATTATATACCTGAAGGTGTTGCACTGATGTATGATGACCAAGTACTTGCACACATGAAAACCAACTACCCAATGTGAACAATATCTGAAGAGAATCGAACATACAAGCATTTATTTGATAATTTTGAATGTGAGCATCTGTATCTGGATGGGGTAGGGAAAAAATAACTCCCCAAGGTCTAAGGATGAAAAGTGGTCTGGGGAGTGTCTTGATGTAGAGGACGGGGTATTGATCCCATGGATGAAGACAGATTGAAAAAAGGACACCCAAAACTCTCGGAATGGGGTCTAGAAGTTTGGGAAAAAGGACTATATATAGTTGTAAGGCCCACATTGCCACCTCATTTGTACCTACTGTCAGAGTGATTGGACGAGAGATATTCAGAGGAGATTTGGATATTTCGGGAGAATGAGGCATTTGATTCAGGACCAGTGAGCTTCAGGTTAGTGGTCTGATCATCCTGCATAGAATTAGGTTTTCTTTTTGTGTGCAGGGCCTGTACAAAGGGCCATACAGGGAGTTTTGTGGGTGTGGGCCCCCTAGTGCACGGGCAATCCGGAAATATGCGTGCATGGGTGCACTCTTGTTATCCAATAACCCATGCATGGGTGCACCCCAAGGGGGAAAAATGGCATGCATTGTATGCGTGCCTATTAGCTAAATAGCTACGCATGGGTGTGCAGCTATGTGGCAGACAGGCGCAGTGTGATGCGTGCATGTGTATGTGACAAGGGTGCATGAAGGTGCCTCTATATGGTGGAAAGGCGTGCATTCATGTGTGCCTATGGGATGAATAGGTGCACATCTGTGCATGCCTATGTGGTGAATAGGCCTGCATGTGTGTGCACCTGTGGTTTTGAACAGGTGCGCATGTGTGCGCACCTGTGGGTTTAAATAGCCACGCCTTGGAGGCAAGGCTGATGGGTGCAAAACTCATTTTTTTGGAGATTTTAATGTGTTTATGTTTGAGATGGATGATCTAGGAATGGATTTATGTGGTTGCAGGTGAGTATTGGGATGATGTCGGTTCATTGGTGAGAGAGGAACTGGTCATAGCTGAGGGAGGTCGTGACTATTGAGGAGCTGGTGGTTCGTGCTACTTTGGAAGCTTGTGGGCTACTGAAGATTTTTTAGTGCCCCTTGATCCGGGCCCAGGAGTACCTATTATAGTTCTTGATACGGATGTGGAGTCCAAATATTCATTTTTTTATGGTGCGAGGGGAGCAGCTAGTCTTCTGACTGGGCTCCCTTTTCAAGGAACGCCCTTACTTGTGAAGCCTGTGTTACCTGGGGATGGGCAGTTGGCTACCTTGGGCCAGAGGTATTGTTCAAGAGATGACTTTATGTTAGACTCCGTAGTGAGTATCGAGACGATGGATGCTTTGGTTCACCACTGTGTAGCAGCGATGGTGGTGAGGTTTTATGGGTCCCTTGCGACTTAGTGGATCAGTGGTGGTCAGCTAAGGATTATGGGGAGGGCATTGGTGGGAGAGCACTTTCCCTGGGGATTGATGCTCCATGCCAAGATTGTAGGGAAGCTCGATAGGTGTCGGGTTGTGGACTCAGGGGACTTTTCCTTTGGGTCCATCTTGGTGGCATGGTTCTTGGAGAGGGTGTCGATGTTGTGCCCTAGAGTTTTATTGGGTGTAGCTGGTGTGCAAGATCCATGACTGAGCCGGTGGTCGTGGATTTTGATTCACCATGGTGGTGGTGAGGGTGGCCATTTTTTCACGGCCGAGGATGTAAAGGTGTGGCGGCAGATGGTGCAGATCATACTGTAGTATCCATACTATGGGGTTGACTTCTGGGGTGATCCGGATATGGTGTTACCTCTAGGAGAGGTGTTTGACCACCGAGGTATGTTTGTGATTTGTTTGATATGCTGTTATTTGAGATAGTATGACCTATGTATTATTTATAGATGGATGTTGATGCTATCCTTTATTTGTTTGTATGTGCAGATGTGGGACCTCGTGGGTGTGAGGTTGAGTTGGTGCGAGCATCAGCTCATCAGGGGCTGGTGAGGCCTTCATGGGGGGAGTCACGGGTGGGGGAGATATGATGGCATGAGGATGTGGAGGAAAGACCAGCTGGTGAGGAGAGGGCGGCTAGGAGACACCGTTTCGATGACCTTGGTGCAGGGCCATCACATGCTCCTCCGGATGAGGCCGGGGGAGATTTTGAGGATATTTGATGCCACTTGGAAATGGTTCTACAGGGAGTGACTGAGGGCATGTGGTCGTACATCCAGGACGAGGGAATTCTGGAGCAGTGTGTGGGAGTTCCACTGATGTGGTAGATTGTGGTTCGGCGAGAAGCACTAACAGGTGCTGTGATGACTGGGCGGTTACCTCTAGGTCCAGAGGGACTGATAGTGGGTGGGGCACCAATTTCTAAGGGAGGGCCAGGAGGTGGTGCTCTAGAGGCACCACGAGTGTCTCTCTGTGTATTTTTATATTTTATATATAGGTTGGTGAGTCCATTTTGGTGTAGTGACACCAGTTTTGTACCGAGGTGCTTCACTTGCCTGTGGATTATGTATACAATGTATTCTATGTGTATGTAAACATTCTGATGGCACTAGTGATCGATTTATATATATGGATATACATTTTGGGGTCTTTATGGTGTTCACATGTGTGTGAGAATGTTTTTTTTTTTTTAATGTTATTTATGATGTTTAATCTATATATGCTATGACAGACTCTTGATGGTTTATGTGTGTGTAAAGGTATCGTGATGTGATATATGCCAATTGAGTATAAGGTTAGATAGGTTATCTGTGATTTCATTCAATTGTCTTGGAATATGTGTAAATGTAATGAAATCAAAATGTAGAGATAAAAGTCTAACTTGCAGGTATTTGCAAAAGAGGCAAGGATCGCAGACCCGATACACATTGTTGAGTTGGAGGATGACTAGTTGGGAGTCAAGTAAGACACTAAGGTGACAAAAATGATGATGGGTGGCATTGGCGAGGAGGCCAATGAAGGCAGTGTATTCGGCTTGGTTGTTGGTTGTTGAACCCAAACATATACCGCTAGAGTGGAGTAGTTCATATGAGGGGGAATAGAGGGCCCAAGTTGTCAAAGCGATATTTTGTGTCCAACGGCTAGCGTCGTCGGTGTAACCGATGTGGTAGGCCGGTGGAGGAAGCATCTATCAATAACACAAATGGTATTTTATACATGAGGTATGGAAAAAAGATTAAAAGCACTACAAAAGAAATAACCTAATGTAGAATGGCTACACTTAGGCATAAAATTTCTTTAAGTATAACCCGTTGATGGGTTCTTTGAGAGAGAGGCCTTCATAAGAAGTCAATATGTAGGTGTCTTTGGTGAGGCAATGTTGGATAATGTAGGGGCCATGCCATAGTGACATGAATTTTCCATGACCGAGGGTATCATGAGTGATATTGTAAGAAAGGACGAGGTCGCCTTCATGAAATGAGTGAAGGTTAACATGGCAATCAAAGGTGTCCTTTGACCATTTTTTGGCTGCCTCATTATTCTATAATGAATATCAATGATCTTCGTCCAGGGACTCTAAGTTCAGAAAACGTTGCTCCATTGGAGAAGTGTTGGGTAATAGCTCAATTATGGTGCGTAAGGTGGGAATTTCGCACTTGATAGGAAGAGTGGCCTCAACCCCATGGACTAGATGAAATGGTGTGAAACCAATGGCTATTTTCACGGCCGTACGGTAAGCCCATAGTGCGGAAAATAACATATGATGCCAATTGGTCTTATGTTTGTTGACCGTGCACTGTAACATGGTTTTGAGGACCTTATTAACTGCTTTGAACTGTCTATTGGATTGAGGGTAATATGGTGAGGCAAACTTGTGGGAGAATCCTAACCGAGATGAGAGTTCAACAAAAATTTCATTCTTGAAATGTTTACCATGATCAGAGACTAGTTGGAGTGGTACTCCAAAGCGGGATATGATGTGATTAAAGAAAAAATGCACTGCAGTGTCAGCGGTGTTGTTGAAGGTAGGCATGGCTTCAACCCATTTTGTGAAGTAATCGACTGCGATGACGATGTATTTGTGTTCATTGTTGGATGGGGGATGACAAATCATGAAGTCGATGCCCCATTTACAAAAGGGGTCGGCAGTAATGACTGGATGGAGAAGAGTAGGTGGTTCTCGTGCTTTGTTGGCATAAAGCTAACATTTATCGCATCATTTCACAGCATGAATGCAATCGTGAAACAATGTAGGCCAAAAATAACCTTCTTGGATGATTTTCTGAGCAGTGGACATCCTCAAGAGATGGCCCCCACATGCGTCGCTATGGTAATCGTTCAAGACTCTATCGGCCTCGTCAATAGTCAAGCATCGACGGAGTATGGTGTTGACCCCTCATCGATATAAGATATATCCAATGAGGAGATAGTGGGGGGCCTAGTGGCAAATATGACAACGATCATCTCGTGAGAGGTGGTTACCAAAATTTTGGGTTTGGAGGTAGATGAGGAGGTTGTCATACAAAGGATCATCTGAAGTGATATAAAAGAGATGTTTATCGGGGAAGTCGGTATTGACGGGGGCACTGGTAGTATCGGAAGGGAAGGTTGTGACACGTTCGGCAAGGATGAGAGCTTTCTTACTCTTGGGTGTTGAAAATTCGAGATTGTACTCCTGAAGGATAACGATCCATCAGGCAAATTTGCCATTAATTTGCCGACGACTGAGAAAGTATTGCATGGGGTTGGAATCCGCTATGACTTTGGTTGTGCGAAGCAGAATGTAATGGCGTAGTTTCTGGACTGTGAGGATGACTGCAATGGATAGTTTCTCTTCGTGATTATACTTCAAGGGTGGACCTGAGAGGTTTTTACTAATGTAGTAAATGACATTCTCACGATCATCGTCATTGATCTAGACGATAACTCCTGCTACTGAGACAGTTGAGGCTGAGATGTAGAGAATATAGTTGCGATTATAATCGGGTGAACTAATTAAAGCGGTGTTGGAGAGTTCCATTTTAAGATCGTCGAATGCTTGTTGGGCATGTTCATCCCAGTGGAATGTGATTTCGTGGCGTAGTAAGTGAAGGAAACTATGTGCGTGAGTGACATAGTCTGGCACAAATCTCCGTAGAAAGTTAGCTTTTCCTTGTAGGCTCTGGAGTTGGCATGAACTCCGGGGGGTGGAATTTCTATGATGGGAAGAATACAAACAGCTATGGGTCCCAAGATGGGGTCTACGAAGCACTGAAGTAATTAGTCCTGGTACACAAATGTTCTATTATGTCTTAGTTCCAGAAGTACGCAGACAAGGACCTTCCAATCTTCTTACTCCATTCATCCACCATAACAACAGACAAGCCAATGATGAATCCAAGGAGGTGCCCGACAGTGATGCAGAACACATACTTGAGGGGGTTCAAGCGGATGTTGTACTGACGACACCATTGGAAGATGATCTGTAAATCATCAAGATGCTCAGTGAGATTTTTGGATCGAGTTCTGAGGTCATCCAAGTATGCAAGGATGATATGAGCTAGATAGTGAAAAATGTATGTCATAGCCCGTTGGAAAGTTGCGCCAACATTTTTTAGGCCAAAAGGCATGACGCGATATGCAAAAGTACCACAATGGGTGGTGAATTCGGTTTTGTATTGATCGACTGGGTGGATTTGGATTTGGTTATATCCAGAGAAACCGTCCATGAAGGATAAGGCCTCGTGGCCAGTGTAGTCATCGCTAATTTGATTAATGAAATGCATTGGAAATTTGTCTTTGGGACATGCATGATTGAGATCACGAAAGTCCGTGCAGACACAGATAGTGCCCTATTTTTTGTTAACGAGTATAGGGTTGGAAACCCATGAGGTATAGACTATGGGGTAGATGAACCCAGTTGCGTGTAATTTGTCAGTCTTCTCTTTGATAGTCGTGGCTTTCGATGAGTGTAGCGGTCATTGTTTTTGGTGAACCAGTGTAATATCAGGCTAGGTGTCGATGCGATGTTTGACAATAGAGGGATCAAGGCCAGGCATTTATATGTATTACTAGGAAAAAATATATTGGTACTCTTGGAAGAGGGTTTTGTAGGTGTTCATTTCTTGAGGAGTGCAAGCGGCGCCAACAGTAATTTCCTCAACGACTCAATTTTTTATGGAAATATTGATTTCGATGGTGGGGGAGATGTTGGCCATATTGCCTTCTTCAAAAGCAATCAGGGGCAGCGATGGGGTTGTTGAACCAGTCGATATGCCCTGATGGGATAAAATCCTTGGCTCGACTGCGTATATGGGGAGTTGGTTAGGAGGCATGAAGGCCTCCTATGGAAAGAAGAGCGCTTGGTGGTGTAGTGCATCACATGGGTAGTTGGGGGTGTTAAATTCTTCGAGTATGTCCATGTCACAATGAAATTGGCAAGAATACAAGGGATTGTGAAGAGTGATATTGGTGACTATCACCGTGTGGTGGTCCTCTGGTGATGAAGAAGCAGGGGGAATGATGCAATGAGATTGAAATGGTTTTCTCGACATAAACCAAATATCGAGGTACTGAGGAGTACTAGTGGTAGTTGGGCATAAAATTTCCATGGGGAAATGAACAAGAGAACTAGGGGGATTTGGGGGTAAATCCTCATATAAGTCATCCAAGAACCACAGAGGAATAAGGAGTGCTTTTGGTTCAGCAGAAACAATGTGAAGAATCTTGAGTTATGGGGTAAGGTCAATCATTGATTTTATACGGGGTGCAGGGGTTTGAATTAGGGTCATTTGGTGTTGCCTATATTCAATGATCATAGGACATTGATATGTAAAATGATCTATGGATTCGCATAGAGAGCAAGGGCATGTCATGCATTCATTGACCGAAGTCATGACATAATGTATGCCAATGATGTTTGGTGGGGATGATGTAGTAGGACTGGGTTCATGCTAGAAGCTTTGTTATACTTCTACTAATGTCTGTCAGAATTGAGGTAGCGCTAGGCAATGGTGTGTATAATGGCCATATTATTAACATATGGTGCAAGCGAATTTGGTTCACAATCCTTTGCTACTTTTGTTATGGGAGGTAGCGTCAATAATTGCTAAAGTGACTAACTATGATGGTGTTTGATTTAGTTGAATCAGGTTACGTAACTCAGGTAGAGATGGGCATTTGTTGGTTGGGTGTCCATCTTTCTCACATAGCACACAAGGAGGTTGGACGCGTGGGGGAAGTGGAGCTATGGGCTCCTTATTCTTTCACCTACCCACAACTGTGGTAGGGAGGTGAGTGAGTGGGCGTATAGAGGGTATAGTGGGAGTAAGTATTGGAATCATCATTGGGATTCCTTCTGTTTGGGCAGGAAGGGATGGTTGAGGAACCATCTCTGGTGGATGTAAATACCAAACTGGGATTGCCAACACCATATTAGGGAGAGTAAGTGTTGCAGCCACTTGGAAGGCTTGTACACCTAGTGGGGGGTAAAATAAGGGGATATGAGTAATGTCTTCGGGAATTGTCTCCCAAACTGGGATATTGATCAGAATCTGGACCAGGGGTCAAAATTTTCCTCAAAAATCAAAGTTCTTGGAATTGCCTCAAAATAAATGGGTGTGTAGCCCTCATCATCATGAACCCAACGCAACTTGTTTGGGTTCAAATGAACATTGGATGAGTGATATATCACGTTCCGTTCAAATTGTCAAATAGGCAAAAAAATTGTGTTGACTGTACAATCCATACAGTCCATACGAATGTTGATGTGGCAGAGATCGTATGATGATGTGGCATGTCTATACACTGAGGTGGTAGATTGATGATGTGGCAATCATTTATTGGCATATTTTGGATGAATGATGTTTCGACAGATGGCATCATTGTAGAAAATGGTTAGGTGCCACGTGGCCCAGTCCTGGGCTGCCACGTGGCACCGTTGTATACGGTTGTTAGTTCAAAATTTATATGGAGTCTGTGGGGATCAAACCCCAGACCTCCCCACTGATCAAAGTCTTTGTAAAGTCCACCCTACCAATGTGCCACACTTTGTTGCTTATTATATATATGGTTTAAAATATATTAAAGTTTGAATGTATTAAAGTTTGGGCGCAGACAGGGATGGGGCTAAGCCCCAGCCCCCAGTCACATATTGTTACCATATGACCACCGTGTGTGCATGCACATTTCAAAATTTTCAAAAGTCCATGAACCTGGTCGCATGGCTCCTACCCATATGACTTGATTTTAAACCTTAGCACTTTTTGTATGAGCACGCGGTCACATGGTGACCCATATGCCCACGGCTTGGCGGTTAGGGGCTAGGTGTGTCGTAATCATTCGATAGTTTTGCCCATTTTGCAGTTGCACCCGGTTCTAGGTTTTAGCATGAGATTGAGCATGTGAGCTAGGTTGGCCACACAGAGGTGTGTTTTGGCGAACCAGAGACAACAAGATTGAAGGAGGAAAATGGTAGGAGGCCTATCTTCTTCATTTTTTGGCGAAATGAGGTGCCAAAAAAGACCATCTAGGGGTTTTTGGATGTTATGAATCCATTGGAACTATTTTAAAAGCCATTTTAAGACTACTTTTGTAGGTTTTTCACCATTTAAGTTTCAGAGAGCTCTAAGGAGCTTGAAACCCTCATTGATTGAGGTCATGCTCAGATGAGCCCAAGTCTGTTTTTTGTAATTGAATAGTCATTTTTGGCTAATTATTATTCTTTGAAAACATTGGGATAGGTTTCATAGGAATTTGAGGACTTTTACAGGTGATTTTTCCACAAGGAAGCTCAGGGAAGCTCAAGGCCACATGTAGAAGAGGTCATGCTTGGATGAGCCATGGTCCATTTTTAGAGTTCTATTAGTCATTTTGGGGTTTTTTATGTATTCTGAACCCAATGGTACAATCAGTGTTTCCATTGGAGTTAAGAAACATATTTTAAAAGAATCTTTGACAAATTAATCCCAAAGAGCCAAGTCCATTGATGGAGGCTCAAGGAGATGTAGCCTAGAGAGGGGTGAACTCCTTTATCATGTTGTCCTTATTGTGAGTGTTTGCTAGTTATTATTTGATACAAGTTAGTTTTTCTATTGTACTTATGAAAAAAACACATTTAATCTTACAAATACCTCACAAATAAACATTTAAAAGAAGATGCATAAACTTGGCACCTAATTTATCTTGCATAACTAAGACATTGAGCAAGGTCCTGAAAGTTTATTTTAATGAAGTAGAGGGCACTTGCATAGCATAACAAGTCATCCCCCTATTTTGAGATCAGGTGGTATCAGAGATTAGTTTGTTTTCTCATGTGATTGCCATTGATAACTAGAGATTTAGTTGTTGCTATTATTGTGCAAGTTTTGTGTTGAAGTTTGATATCTTGCAAGGATGGAGGAAGCTTCAAACATTGATAGTTCTCATACATATTCATTATCCAAGTTATTTGACAAATAGATGTTTAAGGAGTTTGTAACCATGAGAGATATGGTACAAGAATTGTGGGAAGATAGAGAAGAGAGCATTGCCCTTCAAGAGCAGTTGATGGCCATGAAGGAGGAGAAATACCAGCTTCTTGAAAAGTTGCATGAGATGGAGACTCAACTCCATGAGGAAAAGGAAGCCCTTACCAAGTACATGCATGAACATGAGGTATGTAATGTTATCTTATCCTCAAATTCCTCTCAAGATGAATTCTTTTGTGTTTTTCAAAATCACACAAGAGGAATAGGGTCCAAGTTATTGTTAAAAATGGTCTATGAAGGTAGAGGGTTAGGAAAGCATGCACAAGGCATTTTTGAGCCTATTTTTGTTGAGGAGAGACCCAAGTATTGTGGTCTTGGATATGAACAAAGAGATGGAGCAAATTCCAAAGTTGAGGAGACAAGGGAAAAAGTTCCAAGAACAAATTTTGTTTCAAGTTCAATCCCTCAAGCATGCAAAGCTTGTGTTCAAGATGAATGCAAATGTATGAAACAAGAGAGTTATGAAAGCCATGCGGACAAGAACATTGTTGTTGGTCTTCAAAGGAGAGCTTGAAACTCTTCAAATTCACCTCCTCAAAGAGGCGATAAAGTTGAATGTTCAAGGTATAATTCTGCCTATCATTCAATTTCTTTTGATTATGTTAAACATGATAAATTTGCAAGTAAAAATGGAAGAAAAAGTCCATGTACATATTGTGGTTTATATAACCATCATATTTCAAAATGTTGGAAAGATTGACCACTTTAAGGAAACTTTCCAAGCAAAGACAACTTGAAAAGAGGATGCAAAAGATTTTCACTCATTGTCAAAAGAAGGGTCATCTCATTGACCAATGTTGGACATTGCATCCAACCACTCATCCACATCACAAGAGGTATATGGATAAAGAGAATGGCAAGAATGGAAGAGGAGATTCCATCATTGATGGGTGTCAAGATGATTCACAAGAAGATGATTTTTAGTAGAAAAATTCACCATTGAGTTGGCTTGCTAAGAAATGGTTGAATTTCTTGAGCAAGTAAGGCTTGCATTTTTCTGTTGTAGATGCATATTTCAGCCTTATGTATGCATTTATGTTGAGAGTATGACAAGTTGCAGCAATTTATCACAACTTGTATGATGCAAGTTGCATGTGAATGCAATTCATTTGAAGGCATTCTTGTTTGTTGCACAACTTCGCCAAGAGGAAGTAAAAGAGCGATATGATGCTCACCTGTTATACCCATATATCTTTTTCATATTCAGCTCTTATGTACCCACATGTTTTGATTTTATGTAATTATGTTTCTATTTGAAGGAGAGTAATTGTGTGTGTGTAAACAATGAACTTGGTGATAGTTCATCCTGAATGACTCATGATTGTAACATGATTGTGTATCATGAATGTCGACTTTTCATTTTAGGAAGGTCGATATGTTTCAAATGAGTCTCGACTTGTGTCGATGTTGTCTTGACGACTATGTTGTGTCGATCATGTTTTTTGACTCATGTTTAGTCGATGGTGTTTGTTGGCTTGTAATTCGATTTTGAGTACACCAAGTTGTAGGAAAACACCATCTACTTTGATGAAGTACAAGATGCAACCATTTGCTTGAAGAGAAAAAATACTTTGTTGGCATCATTTTCGGTCTTGTATAAATTTATTTTCAAGATTGATGGTTTTATTGGTTTGTGACAAGATGTCGCAGGATTTCCAACACCATATTAGGGAGAGTAAGTGTTGTAGCCACTTGGAAGGCTTGTACACTTGGTGGGGGGTAAACGAAGGGGATTTTAGTAATGGCTTTGGGAACTGTCTCCCAAACTGGGATATGTCGTTGGGGAGAGGTGAAATCATGAACTAGTGGAGTTGATGAGTTCATAGGAGCCTCGTGAGGGAGGAGCTATACGACTAGTGGGACGTAAATTATGAGAGAAGACTCTCTGGGAGGAAGGGTATCCTCCATGTCAGTTCCTTTGGATGATACAATGCATACCTAATTGGAAGGATGAAGGAGTGATGGTGTTCCATGGTAAGTTCCTAACAATGATGGGTCTTTGAAAATTTTGGGCCCCATTTTGATGAGTGGGTATGCTTCAGGATTAGTTTGGATGAGGGGGAGAATTTTATCGATGTTGGTAGAAGGGTTAGGCTCATAATGTTAAACTTGTTCAATTGTAATGATCTTCCCGTTATGGGGGAACATCATGGCTCAAAAGATATAAGAGGCAACTTCCTTCATATCATACATGTAGCTACGACTGAAAAATATATTGTAATCAAGTGGGGCATTGATAACTTCAATGTCAATAAGAATGGTCTTTCCCTCGAGTTCTATAGGGACGTTTTGAAGAGCCCTTCTGGAGAAGATGGTCATCTGTCATAAGCTTCTAAGGTAATGGCAGATGGTATGAGTTTGGGGGAACCAAGTTTCTGTCATACAGAATTGGACATGATGCATGTGGATGTGCTTTCATCGATGATGCACCGATGAACTGTAATGTTCTAAATTTTCACTAGGATTTAAAAAGCGATGAGAGGAGGGAGGCAGGGTTCTTTGTTGTCGAGATCAAATGTGATGAGTTGGATATTCACAGGGTATGCTTCCCCCAAGGTAGAAAGTAATGACTTTTACTAAGTGGGACAAGTTTGAAGTACTTCTAAGACTGACATGGCAGTCGGGGATTGTGCTAAGTTGTCGAACAAACTGTAATTATGATTTTCCCTAGCCTACGGGTTGTGGACATTCCTATGTAATGGGATCTGAGGGATGTGAAGAGGTGCTTCCATGTTAGGGTGAGGAATCACCAACAGGGGTCCCATTGGTGCTGGGATTGTTTCAGGGGGAATGGGAGGAGACTCAGTGGGTGCAGGGTATTGACGATTACATGTCTGTAGAAGGAATTATTCCTCACTAGTGAGGAGGATAGTGCAATCTGTGGGATTGTTTCGGTTGAGATATTGTCCCAACTGTGGTGGGGTAGGCTACATGTCCTATTGGGTGTTCATCACATGCTGGTGCGGAATGGGGTTCTTCAGCATGGCTGGTGGCGCTTGTTGCATGTATTATTGTGGGGCCTACTGAGGGGCAGGCGGTGTTGGAGGATGTGGTCCATTTCCTGAGTCTTTCATTTATTTAAAATCAGCGATTTTGGGGCAATGATGAGTATAATGACTGAACTCACCACAAAGGGCACAAGGGAATTTGGTTTAGAGATTATTGTTATTTTTCCCTTGATACCTATTGTTATTTCCCCCCTAGGGGTTCTGATTCCCTTGATTCTGGTTTCCCCCAGTAGGTTGGTTATGTTGGGGGTGATTCCCACCTTGACCTAGGTTGTTATTATTCCTATTTTTTCCTTTCTTTTTGGCATTATTCGACTGATAGGTTGGATTTTCCGTATTCATCTGTTCAAAATTTTGATATTGCTGAATGGGAGAGGGTTGAACAAAATTCACCCCAGCATGAGGATGTCCTTGTGGTGGAGCCATGGGTAGTGGAGGACCAGGAAATGGAAAGTATGGATTCTATGGGGGTAATGATCCATAAGGTACATAGGAATGCGTAGCACTTTCGCTAGTACTTAGAGTATAAACTGAGGTAGAGGGGGTACCAGAACTTGTTTGGATTGGTGGATGTATTGTGGGTGTCGGTGGTGGCTCTTTGGTGGGTGGAGGAATGGAAACAGGGTATGGTTGTTGATAAGGGGGTGGGGGATAATAAGGGGTTCCTCCATATGCTGAAGGATATTGAGGTGTGCCATACATTGGTGGTTGTTGGGTTCATGGACTATGGTGCGTGGTATTACCAATTAATCCATCTGCTGAGTGAGACATCCTAGGTTTGTCTTGGCCAAATGGCACAGGTTTTGGGAGATCAGGAAGTATTGTGTACAAGTACCCTGATTGTGAATAGTTAAGGTCATATTGTTGAGCCTTACTGATGGTTTCTTCTTTCGATTGAGGGAAGGTGGAAGCCACATCTTTACCGAGGAGAGTGACAAGTGATTTGAGAAACCAATCAAGACATTTTTGTTTGGTGGTTTCTGCCTTGCACAAACTATGTCGTCGAAACCACTCATGGATTTGATCAACGATATGTGTGGCTAAGGTTTGTTTGATATTAGAGAGTAGTTCAAGACCATTTTAATGGAGGATTGGTAATTGGAAGAAGGTCAAAAATGATTTATCCAAGGACTTGAAAGTCGCATGGGACCCCAATTTTTTGTCTAGATACCATTTGGTTGATAGGCCAGTGAGGGTGCATTGAAATAATCGTAGTCAGATGGAATCATCCATAATGTTGTTGGAAGAGCACCATAAGTGGAAAGTCATGACATGGTTGGCAGGGTCATCTCTTGCCTTTCCTTCAAACATGGGGATATCTGAAGGTAGTTTGGTAGGAATTGCAGGCCATGTGGGGTCATGCAATATAGGATCATTTGTGAGTTTTCTTAGATCTGGTATGTTGAGAGAGGCCAAGTACAACATTTGTAGTGGTGGCGGAGGATTAGTTCCAGCCATGGTGTGAGTGTGTTGTGAACCTGACCCTTAGGGGGGACTAGGTGGGTTTGTACTTCCCCCTTGAGAGGAAGTTGGTCTCCCGCTTCCGTGTAAAGGAGAGTGAGTGGACTAAGGACCTTGGGAATTGGACCCAAGTAAGGTGGAACCAAGAATAGCTGACCCTAAGATAGTGGCACTCACTGGAGTGTGTGAAGGTGGTGTCGATGACTTGACAAGACTAGTAACTCCCCCTAGAATAGGAGAGAGGTTTAGCAAGCATGTGGAACGATGGGGGTTGTATGGGTCCCCTATGGTGTCTGACTATCTAAGTGTATGTGTGAAAATGGTGATGAGAGTAAAATAAAAAAGATCCTGTGTTTGCAATTTTTTGAACTTTACACAATATATATATCTAAATCAAATGTAATCAGAAATGCATCATACATAAAGTGTTTTGATAAAGAAGCATATATGTGGATAAATGGTTTTGTCTGCATGGGGAAACAAAGAAAACAAATTATCATGTCCTAAAAGACGTAATATCCTTCCTCTCAAAATAGCACTGGACCTTCCAATAGCAGGGGGTCTGAAGCCACCAGAAGAGAAACTAGTGAAGGATGAAGCGATCAATTATAATGAGGGGTAGACGGGGCATATCCCGAAAGAACTGGCGATATTTCCCAATAGCCACACAAAATCCGATCAAGGTGCAATTGCAGCCCACAATTGCCATGTGGGTAGATGTCCTAAAATTTGGTCACTAGGTACCTCGTTCGTAGTGCGACATTTAGATTTTAAGCCTAAGAAATGGGTCACAGGCTGAATCCTGTCCAAGAGGTGGGTGCCTCAAGGGGGGATGCACAGAACAACCAGACCTCAGCTTCAAACATTCACGGGTATCTCCCTGCCTTATGGTGTAAGGAACACTTGACTTGGAGGATTTATATTTCCCTATTTGACAACTTCTATTGTTTTGACAATGTGAGAACCAGATAACGGGGAATTATTTGGAAGCCTATCCCCGAAATTCTACCTATACTAAAAAAATTCTTTTGACACCTTCTGTGGAGGAAAACGTAGTGAGTTTTTAGAAACAATTTAGATGTGGTTGTTTGAGATATTGGGGGTGTGAGCCAACCTCATTGAAATTAAGTGGGAGTGGATAGTTTTGTCAAGAAAAGGGTGGGGTGTTTCAGAATCCCATTGGAGGAAACTTACTTTGACCTCCATGTTTCGTCATGAAAACTATGTGAGTGATAAGTGACTTTTGTGTGTGAATGAGTGAAAGTGTACCAATGTTTTAATGAATTAGGTGTCACCTTGCTGCATGTGGACTTTGCTTGGTCCTTACAATTGTTGATTACCTAATTAACTAAATGCCTTTGGTACAACCTTGCGAAATTCAAAAGTCCCTAGGAAGCTAACATGTGGACATGTGGGTCCTTTAATATTCCTTTAAATCCCTATTGTGATTTAATCTAAGAAAGATTTGAAACTATCCTAGATTGTGATCATGTGGGCATGTATGGGCTCATTACAAAACCTTTAAACTTCCCTAGTTATTTAATCTAAGAAATTAAATTTCAACACTATCCTATCTTTGTAGCATGTGGGTATGTATGGGCCCGTTACAATCTTGAGATGTGTTTGAAAAATAAACTAAGAGGAGTCTTGAGGGCGTTGTTGTCTTCTCCTAAAAGTCTTAATCTTTTTAAGGGAGATGAAATTGTCCTACAACCTTTTTCTGATTCTCAAGGTCACTTTGAAGCGTGAGAGAAGAGCATAATAAACTATTGTTATCCAATTTTTGGTCCCAATGCAAGATTTATGTGATTACAAATGATTCCAACTTATACTCTTAGTCAAAGTGAGCCATCCATGTGGAAAAATGAAAGAAAAAGTGGAAATAATGATTTTAAACCCCCTAACTGCCTATGTGTTTTGACTAATCCCTTTATATGGAGAGGGAACTAAGTGTGGTGCAGATTACAACATGCATGAAATCATTTTTAAGAAGGCTAGCGGCCTTCCCCAAATCAAAAAAAGGCTTACAATGTGTATTTCTCTACACATGTGTATGGGTCTCAGAGTAGACAGAGGCACATTGAGCACCTATGTGCAAATAGAAAAAGACTTTTGTGCATAGGTGCACAGAGGGCGCTGAACAACACATTAATTTTGGCGCACGTGTGCACGATGCGCGACTATGGGCCAGTAAACCCATGCACACCTGTCACACGGCCGTGAAGAAAATTTCAAATGGAATTCTCTCAATTTAGCTTTGAATTGGATGTTTTGCAGGTCGTTTTGGGCTGGTTATGGGACCTGTAGGTTAAATAAACCAAAAGAAGAGATAGAAAAACACAAATGGGGTAGGAAATTGATACCTTTCCCCAATGGAGTTGCCAATCTGTTGCACTTCTTTTGTCATCTAAATGAGAAAAATAGAGGTTCTTACAAGCTTAGTTGGGTTATCTAAGCAAGACAACAGTAAATAAAAGGATTAGAAAAAAAAACATAAAAGACTAAGCTAATAATTAAACTAGAAAATGAAAGAACAACTAAACTATTGAGCATAAGGACATAAGAACAAAAAACTAATAAGACTCATTTCACCAATGGAAAGGATTGTATTAGTGAAAAGAAAACACTGAGAAGAAAGAGGACTTTGGGTCCTTTCTTCCTCCAAGGGAGGGATCTTGGACCCCCACAATTGAGCTCTTCTTACAATTTTGAAAACATGAAAGAAATGGTAATAGAATCCCAAGCTAATCCACTCAAAAGGTGAGATGGATTGCCCAAATGTAATGATGCTAGTATACTCTTGATGAGAAAATAGGATTCCCAAAGAGAATAACAACAACATAACCTTGCAAATGAATTCCTTGAAAATGTAGTGCACCCATGGCCTTGTTTTATAGGACAACTTTGAGGTATTGTGCAACCATCTTTTAGTGTGAGAAGGGGTTGTTTAGGGAATTTTTAGGTCTTTGACCAGCCACCCAGTCGAATCCAGTCGAGATTTGGAGGTCAAATCAACTTGGAAGATGAACTAGAAGTGGGTGGGAGGCCGACCAGTCTCATAAATGCACCATTCTCATGTGTGCGAGGCTTTTAGCGACCACATTCATGCATCATGCACATGTGCACTTTTATTGCATTTCTGGATGGCGCATGTACACGCATGCCCTGTGTAGTCATAGCGCACTTTGATTTTATCCTTCGTTGTATAGTTTTGGACCTTTTGGAAATGTTTTTCTGGTAATTTTGGTCCATGGGTGAACTCATAGCTGTTTGAAGATGTTGGATTCCTGTAACCATTTGCTGATGAAATTTCAGTGATAACACTAGTCTCTCAGGAAGTTACGGGAGTGAACTGCCACCTAGCTGAGTTAACTAGTCAACTAGTCTTCAATTAACTATCTAAACAAAGAGTAGTGCGGAGTTAACTGAGGGAATCAAGGCTAATGTGCCAATCTAGTGGTGATACCAAGGCAAGGTCTAATTATCATGGTGATGATCCCAATGCAACATCTAAACTCAACTCAACTAGTCAAACTGAAGTGTCAACTGAAAGAGAATATTCTCTAGGTGGAATATTCTCTTCTAAAATATAGGAGACTGGATAATGACAAATTATGACTAATAAACAAATAAAAACATTAGGAAAAAAAAATCCTAGGTGTGTGTGAAGTAACTCCAACAATTCTCTCTTTGTAATGGTTTCCATTTTGGGAAAGGGGTTGGAGTTTGAATTGGTGAGATGGAAAGGACATATAGTTCTATATATTTCATGGTACAAGAGTAGAGTGGGGTTAGAAAGAGGTAAGGAAGGATACAAAGTAATAGAAAAGGAATTGTTTTGTTTTTGCAGTTATGTATACCTCATTGAAGAGCATGTATTTCAATTGATGTTTCTAATACTAATCTAGAACATAGTTATTTCCTTTTTCTTATAGTTTCTGGTTATGTGTGAAGGATTCATGTTATTGTTTTTATGCAGCAAAGTATTGGACTATGTGAAAGCATCATCATAAACTTGTTTTAATTCCTGAAGTGGGAGGATCTTTATTTCTAGAATTTTTTTCAGCGATTAGTCAGTTGGACCAGATGTACACCTGAACTATTCTCTTTATGTTTCTTCTTCATTCCTCATTGCAAATTTTATCTTGTTGTTGTTTATATTTGGATTGGACCTTCTATGTGGGAACATGGTTTGATGTATGGATCATTGTTGATAGATGAACAATTGTTATTAGCTACCTCTCACTTTTCAAAACCACACTTGTTGTTACATTTACCATTACAAATCTATTTGATGGGTACTGGGCTTATCCTCTAGCAGTATGAGGGTGACTCTCAGTGCTAACATTTTTGGTGTCATTTTCAGGGACAAAGTTGAAGATCTCCCCTAGGTTGTACGTTAGAGATTACCACCAATTCTTAATGGTGAGAAAGGATTGGTGACATAAAATACAGAGTTTTTTCACCATGGTGACTCCACAAATTTGAATAATTTGTTGGTGATTCAAATCAGTTACAAAACTCCACTAAGGAATGAGCTGCAAAAAAAATGGGAGGAAGACATAGAAATTCTAGGTATCAAGATGTTAGTTTCCTTCAAGAGATCATATTCTTTTTTATTAGTTCCTTCTTGTCCTTTCCTTCATATGTCAGGAAAATCATCCTTTTCTTCACTTATTATGATGACCATAAACCCACTATTGTATGTCCCTCTTTGAAAAAATAATATTTTCTTTCTTATTACATAATTGATGTTAACCCTAGTCCTTCATCTGAAACATATGAGAACATATTTTTTATTCAAATCCTTCTTGAACATGATCAACCTCATAACCATGTGAATGATACAACTGATTCACCAACTCCTCTGATCATAGTACCATCTTCTACCACCACTGATGGAATTTGTAATTAGTACACTGAACCTCACTTTCAAACCATTGTTTTCCAAACTAGAATCAAAGATAAGATGTTTAAACCCTTAAGGATACCATCTCATCTTCATCCTTATCCTCTTGAATTATTCAAGTATCTTGCTGGGTTTTCTGGATAGGATCATGTTATAGCTGAGAGGCATTTGGGAGCCTTTGAGAACTTTGTTGATCCTTTTGAGATAGTACATGAAGATGTTACCATGATATTGTTCTCGAAATCCTTGTTTGGAGATGTTTCTGTGTGGTTTAAATGTTTGCTAGCTGTTTCTATTGGTTCTTGGATCAAGCTATGAAACATATTTTTAAAGTATTGGGGTGAGAACAAGTTCTTAGATCAATACTTCATTGATTTTAATGCTTTGAGGAGAGGGTAAGAAAAATCTATGGTTGTCTTCAACATAAGGTTTTACAGAGTTTATCATAGCATTCCATTGGAGATATGACCTTCCGAGGATGCTACCATGGTGTAATATTTAATGGCTTAACATTCAAAGATTGTCCTTCTCCCGAGAGAAAGAAATATTCATCTTTAATAAGGTTGTTTGAAGATGCAGAGGAAGTCGAGGAGAATATCCAGGTTTTCAATTGAATTCAATATCAAAAATACTTTGAAAATGTGCATGCACATGAACATCAAGAATGTGAGTATATTTCAAAATTGGAGCAGAAAGAACGGAAGTATGAATCAGATTTGGGACAACATTTGACAGTTTCTTCAAAGTTTTCATATTTTTCTACGGATCGGGATGTACATCATGCTTATGTTCATTTTCAAAATCAGTTTGAGCATGCAGTGGTGGATGATTGCATAGATAACTATATGTTTTCAGTTGATCATAGTCAAAATTATGTATGTCCTTCTATGCAATTATCATATGATCATTTTTATGAGGAGGAAATTGCCATTCTTGATGAAGAGGAAACTGCCATAGGAGACGAGATCATTTCAATCCTAAGGTTATTTGAATGGTTGTTGTGGAAATATTCCTTTACCTGATCAAATTGGATATCTCGTTAGAGGTAGGGTAGTGTAGGAAATAAGCTCACTTCTCGAGCATTTTCTTCCTTCAGTTTGCAGCAGGTTTATCAGTCAGATTTCTTAAATAAGTGGTAGATTTTGGCAGTGTTTCAGATTTTAGTTGCATAGATGACTCCATAGCCCAATGGATAAGGCAACTAGAACTGCATGGTCTTGGCATCTCACATGGAGCATGCCATCCCCTATGGAGCCATATGTTAACACATAATATTGTATGGGTCAAAACAATTCACCTTAGTTTTGTTCTTTGAGTCATAAGTTTTATAGAACATAGGTGTTGAGTGTTTTGGTTGTAATCATAAGTTAGATTTGGTTTCAGAATGAATAAGGCTATGTCTATCCTGCGTATAAAATTTGATATATGAGATTGTTATCATGACAGGTAAAAAGCTTCATGAGTCATACCTTTGCTTTTTTATATCATTTCCTTGGCATTTCATCAGGTACTCCATGAGATTTTTTATCTTGTTTAGCGGTCAGGAAGGGTTTGGCTACTTGATTTTCCTTTGGCGCTACGAAATTTCCCAGGAAATGCAAATTTAGACAGGTGCTACGAAATGCGCTAAAAAATGTGCTACATAATATGCTATGGAAACTCTATTCTAAGATTGTTGAACTGGTATTTTTGACTAGTCTACTTCCAGGAGGATTTTCGGGTGAACCAGGATGAAATTTCAAAATACAAAGGAGGTTATTGTCAAGAATGTACCTAATAACATAACCTCTTTAATTTTTCACATAGGTGTCATGGGTTTGGATATTCTAAGGAATCTTTGAGCCCTATTTTTCAGTTTTCATGATTTACTATTTGAGAAATGTTTTTGCGACATGTATTCCGACCAGCTAGAGATGAATTTAAAAAAAATGAGAGAAATTTTTCTTTAAAATGAGCTTATATACAAACATTATTCTCATATTTGACAAATGTGTTATAGTTTGAGAATTAAAAGTGGAATTTTGAAGCCTAGTTTTTAGAATTTCGCCTCCTGAAAAGAAGGAAATCAGTTAAAACGTGTTATTCTTTGCTGGTAATTATTTCTATTTTGGTAAAGGCATTGGATTTTGAATTGCTGATCTAGAAAGGACCTATAGTGATATATATTTCATGGTACAAGAGTACAGTAGGGTCATAAATAGCTAAGGAAGGAGGCAAATTAAAAGAAATGGAATTGTTTTGTTTTTCAGTTCTGTATACCTCACTAAAGAGCATGCATTTCAATTGATGTTTATAATACTAATATGGAATAGATTTATTTCCTTTTTCTTCTAGTTTATATTTATGTGTGAAGGATTCATGCTATTGTTTTTATGCAACAAGGGATTTGACTGTGTGAAAACATCATCATAAACTTCTTTTAATTTATGAAGTAGGAGGATCTTTATTTCTGGAATCTTCTTCAAGGATTAGTCAGTTGGACCAGATGTACACCTGCACTATTCTCTTTATTTTTATTCTTCATTCTTATTTGCAAATTTTATCTTGTTGTTGTTCATATTTGTATCGTACATTCTTTGTGGGAACATGGTCTAATGTAGACATCATTGTTCATTGATGAACAATTGTTATTAGCTCCCTCTCACCTTTCAAAAACACACTTCTTGTTACATTTAATATTACAAATATATTTGGTGGGTACTAGGCTTATCCTCTAGCATGCTCAGGGTGACTCTCAACACTAAAAAGTAGCACTGAATTCTGGATTTGTTTTTCCATTTTCTGTCTATTCCTCTTTGATTTTGTGAGTCTTAGATTTTTGTGGTTTTCCTGAGTGTACTTTTGTTTGTTTATCTTTTTCATTATGATTACCACTACCTATTTTACTTATCCCTATGTTTTCTCTACTTACTCTACTAAAATAAGTTTGAGCCTTGAAAGTATGTTCCATATACCCTTCTTCCAATTTGAGTTTGGTTTCATGTGACATAAGTGATCCCATCAATTCTTCTACTTAGAAAATAGATAAATATTTGGATTCTAGAATGGCTATTACAACTATTTCAAATTTATTGGGAAACATTTTGAGAACATTTTCAACAATCCCGTCTAGTCATGAATTCGTCAACATTCTCTATCTCAATCATCTTTAGGGTTTCAAATTGATTTCTTCATATATGAAGCTTTAGTGTCTTCACCTTATCATTACCATGGTATGTTGATTTAAAAATATCCCTAAATTGTTTTTCAATGGAAGCACTGGTTATTTAAAAAAAAAAATAGAATCATCTATGGAATTTTGAATCCGATACTTGTTTTTTGTAACAATCCCTCTGTTATGTCATAAAAGTAATTGAGAAATAATTAGAGATATTTTTTTGAACATCAATAGAACAAGTGAAAGACTATATTAACATAATTCAGTAATGTACAATCTATTTCATTCATCTCATTGCACAACTATATTTAAATACACCTTCAAGATATTACGGATCTTCCATATCACATAACATCACATACAATGTCTACCCACCCAACCTATCCTGCAAGGTTATGACCTCCAAGACACGTAATCAATGGTCAAGTATAGGATTCATCTGATTGGTTTTTAATATTTAAGGTCTCAAGACTAGTGACTCTTCTGAGGAACAAGGAAGTATCTAATTCCCATAACCTTAATATATTCTTAAGTTCAATTATAATTCTTAGCATTCCATACTACTATTACAGGTGAATCCTCCTGCAGACAAGTAGATTTTGTCTTGTTCTCTAGACTCCTAAGGCCAAGACAATAAAGTTCTTAATGTGGACACTGACATCCTTTTAGATCTAATTAAGATAATGAATGAAGAGGAAGAAGAAAAGTGTACCTTTTTAAATGGTGTTTGTCCTTGCAAAATCCAAGTTGAGCTTCACTCCCAATATCCTTGATAGGTCATGTAGAACAAACAAAGATACAACGAGCTTCCTATTCTATTGAGATTATCTCTAATATAGATCTATATAGTGAAGACAAGTTCATGTGGAAAAAACATAAACTTGAAAGAAACAGGCTAAGAATGTATGCATATTAATGAGAATAAATGAAGAGTAATTACATACCAAACTCGATTCCCTCTTGGTCTCTAGACTCCTAAGGCTAAGACAAAAAAGTGCTTAACATGGACACTGACATCCTTTTTAGATCTAATTAAGATAATATGTGAAAAGGAAGAAGAGGGATATGTACCTTGTTAACGACGTTTGTCCTTGAAAGATCCAAGCTGAGCTCCAATTCTGAGCTACTCGATAGGTCTTGTAAAACAAACAAGGATACAAAGAACTTCCTATTCTATTGAGATTAGCTCAAATATAGATCTATCTATTGAAAACAAATTCATGTGGAAAAAACATAAATTTGAAATAAACATGCCAAGCATGTATGTATATTAATGAGAACAAATGAAGAGTACTTACAGACCAGACTTGACGAAGGTGCAACAACTTCTTCCATTTCTCTTTGTCCAGCCCCTTTGCTCAAGTAATATAGACTGATTATGCTTCAATGGTGCCTCACTTATGAGATCATAAGTTTGGTATAATTCTCAATCTCCATCTCCTCCTCTTCCATGGAAAGCCCTCATTATATAGGATTTGAAGGCTTAACCACCATGGAGAGGATCTCTCACCAGATCCACTAAGAAAGGGATCTCTAAGATATTTAGGGAGAAAATATCTCTTAAGGATTTTGGGGAGGAAATATCTCTCAAGGATTTTAAGGAGGAAATATTTCAACCATCCATGAGATCCCCCAGCTTCACTAAAAAATAGGAAACCAAATGTGAGGTGGATTCTCACACTTAATTACTTTCTTTTTCATGAATATTAATAGTAATTCATGTGCACTTGGTTCTCACTCTTAATCAATTTATTTTCCATGAATATTAATAATAATTCATGTGTACTTGGTATTTTAGCCTTCATGTAATATATCCCTCCTCCATATTGACTATGGATTGTGGCATAGGTTATTCCATGGTGTCAAGGTGTATGAGACACTTATTTGACACTTTACGACACTTAGGGTGAGGTACCTAGGTGTGTAAATTTCAAGTGTAACGACTACAAATTCCTCGAAAATAACATAGAAAATATGGTATCTTGGTCATCACTTCATAACACAATATATACTATTACAATAATTATTCATCTTACTAAATTAAAGGTTAGGAATAATTTCAATAGTATCATGACAAAAGCTTAACAGTAAAAACCAGAGGTCCTTAAATAGACAATCTATCATTTATGACAGTTCCAATTTTACTATGTTTACCTGGAATAAGTGTGACAACCCTACAAGTTACAATAAAGTAGATAAATATCCTATCTACATAATAATTTTAAAGAAGAAAAGAAAAGAAGATAAAAGATCTCAGCACATAGAAGAAACCATAAGCTTACTCTATACTTTATGAACTAACTAATACTGTGATGAATAAATTATGCAATTGAGTGAAAGTTTGTTCTGAGAATGAGTTAAAATTTCTATAGTAAACCTGAAATTTATCTTTTGGGTGTGACAGTGCAAACACGTTCAAAGACAACTCCATAAGTTTGTATTTGGGACCCTTGAAGGCTCAATTTCAGAAGAAACAATGCCTGATGCAGAAACACCACTCAAGGTGGGTTAAGACCTTACTTTTCGGAAGAAAAAATATCAGGAGAGACAATACGAACTTACACAGGGGAGGTGAAAAGAGAAAAAACAATAATTAGAATACAGAGCTCAAGAGAAACAATGTGTTCACGGTTCAAGTGAGGAAATAGAGAGTTTGAAATCCCTTTGAAGGAATTAGAGGACGAGATTTGATAGTGAGGATTTGGAATCTCCGTAACTATATTATCATATAGGAGTATCACACTCATTAAACCCTGACACCTTCAAGATTCATCACTTCGACATATTTGATTTATTTATATTAAGTGATCCATGAATCCCAAAGTCACGAAGTGAAACTACACCATACATCGGTGAGTGATTACTAGTTGTTGGATCCATAAGAGTTTGACAATTCGACAAGTTTGAGTCCTAATTGTCTAAGAGATGAGAAACTATGAAGCTACAAAGTCCTAGAGTAAATGTAAGTCATATATCTTGTGATCAATCGAGGACCATTAGATGTCCGAGCCTTCACTCTTCATAGGTTCGTTAATTCGGTACTCCGACAAAATTAGAGTCGTGATGTTAAAATTTAAGGAACTCCTAGAGTCTCAAAGTCCAGAGTAAATCCTGACCGTCATTTGATGGAAAAATGTGAGTCATAGATCACAGTTATTTGGCAGTCGAAACTCAGGTTTTTTTAATAGGTATATGCTAAGGATTAAGAAAACCCTTAGTTCCATAGTACCAGAGTGAAGGAAAACCATAGATCTAGAGATTGATCGAGGAGTGTTAAATCTCTGAGCCTTCATCCTTCAGGGGTTTGGTAGTTCGTCACTCTAGAGGAAATGAGTTGTTATTGCAGAAGGGTGAGGAACTCCCGGATTTGTGAATTTCGAAGTGGACAAAAACCGTTGATCTAAGGAGGGGTGTAATCCCTCAGATATTTGATTCCTTCGATGGTTCAAAAATATGGGTGAAACCGTATAAATTTGTGAAAGCGGAGAAAAACCCTGAAGCCTAGAGATGTTGAGTAAATATCCATCATAGATTCTCGCGTGAGGAGAATATTTTCCAGCCATTAGATTAAATTCATAAAAATTTATGAGGAAAGTGGAAATATATGGTTAACCTACAACTGTCGATCAACCTTTCTTAAGAACGAATTCGGTTGGTAAAACTCCACATGAAAAGGAGTATTGAATTTGAAAACCTTCGGAGCACTGAAGTCCCAAATATCTGAATAGTGGCCCTTTTGATAAGGCTAGGTTCTAGCTCATGGTCACATGCATGACTTATCAACGAAAAATGGATAACGCACTATAGATTAAAAATTCAAACTCCATAAAATTTTAACAGGCTTCCCACGATCCCAAAAATTTTGGATTCAAACTACAAATAAACACACACATCCATACTACATAAACTCTGTATTTATCAACAAAGTTGATGGATAAAAACAAGATATAAGTTTGGATTTGATGAAATTCAACAGAGGTCCATACTACAATGAAACTGAATTGACATAAGATTTAACATGAAAATGATACAAAGTTTTGGATCTGGAATGAAATTCGACATCATATGAATTGATTTTCATTTAAATGAAATTAAATAGATAAAATCGTGATATAATTTCATAACTAACGCATTTGTTTACTAGTTATCAATTCACTGTTAAATTTCTAAAATAATCTCAACCAAAAAATCAGACCATTCAAACTTTAAATATTGATAAAATACAAACTTTAGAACATATTCCATTCATAATGTAAATTTGAATTTCACAATGATGATCAAGCCACCCCAATTTAGAGAGCGGAAAATGTTCGGAATTACAACAAAAATTTAAATATAAAGACTGTAAATATTATTCATGACAACAATTGTAATTTAAAAATACAAAATCTAAGCTAATATTCATTGCCAACAATTGTAAAAAATTGGCATTCATAATTTCCAGTGATTCTACAGTGGCCCTATTAGTCTAACATATTACTACACTAGTACTACAAATAAATTCAAAATATAAAAATATTGGGATTAATGAAAGTTGTATAATGAATATTCCCTTCAAAGTCTTGTGATCTTTCCTTTCTTTTTCTTGCTAATCACAGATACTTCATTGGTACCTCCCAGTCAATGCTATGGGTAGTCTTCTTCCCCATTAGCCCCCTGAGCCGAAAAGGGACCACACATAAGAAACCAACAAAAATAGCTATAAGACTTCCCCTCACAATGAAGAGCTTCCACTCTTTTTACAAGCTTGGTATCCCAACTCTCACAAGTAAAACACAGTCCAATAAAAATTTGGTAGCATAACAATGCTCAGAAAATCAGATCCCTTTCCCTTCTACTTCATTTGTTTTTATAGAAATTTCTTCCCTGACACATGTTCTCGTGCATAGATAATTACATTTTTAGATAATTTTAACTTGGATTATTCACTCACACACTTGTCATATTCTCCCCAACTTACACCAATATTTACCAATTTTATTTTATTTAAAACAGTCAAATTCCCTCACAATCCTCAATGTGTTCCTATTTTCACTCCTAGGTGTCCCTTTGTTCCAAAGATTCTCATTTAAGAAGTGTCTCCTAATTAGATCTTAGTTGGATTTGGATTAGAAGTATTCTTCTAGTTATATTAGGGTAGTTTGACTCTATATTCTATTCTATGTACACCCAACCTCTGGAGTTATTATTTATTTCTATTTAAAAATTACTTTCTTATTAAATTCATGCACTTATGTTCCTTTCATCCAATATTTATATTTTTACCACATTTTTCCTAGTATTAGATTTATTCCAATTTTAATATTTTAGATAGTTCCCAAATCAAACTTAGACTTAAGACAATTCATATAATTAGGCTTTGACTCTTGTTATAATTTTCAATTAATAACCTATTTTTTAATTAATTAGTTAATGCAACAAGGTCTAATTATTTCAATGTTTTCTAGGCCACCTAGATTTATTGACTTCAAGTTTTAAATTATGTGACATGCCCTTCAAGATACACCTCTGTGCTCCAAGGGTGCCACTCATCTTAGAATGTTTTTGGAAGTTTTTCGAACCTTGGAGTCAACACTCCACTCATTCAACCTTGTGAGAGACTAAGGGATTCTAAGCAATAAGGACTCTTCCTTATTCTGTGCTCCTTAGAAATCTTCGTGAGAGACTATCTCAATCTTCCCTCACGACAACGTGGACCTTTCAAACTAGGTAATCGTTAACCTACTACTTAGACTATGGTAGGAGTGCTAGTAGGTTGTCACGGGGATGTTGTCACACCTCTCCCTCAAATTTATGGTTTCTATGCATGGCCCCTCTACTCCTTATGTGAGTTGGATTAGAAAGCATCGTCAAGCCTACATCTACTGACAAAAACACTGTCAATAATTCCATATACATAAATCATAGCATAATCAATCATACAACACATGTGCATAAAATGAAATAATTCAATAAATACAATCCACTCCTTGACTCAATAGGGATTCCAATGGAATACATCGATTCCATCAACATCCTTTACATGTCATGTTTCCTACACACTCAGGATGAATCCTCAAAATAATCTTTCGATATCTATACATGAATATAATAAATAATCCATGTCAATAGCATTTGAAGGATCACTAATATAACATATCGAAACATATACATGAAATATGACGTGCATACACCTCAAATAATCAGGCAAGGCTAGTCGATAAGCCACAAGTCCTTTATTTTCCACAACATCAAAGGTTCCCACAATCCTAGGAAATAGTTTAGCACCATTTCCAAACTTGATCGAACTCTTGTGTTGTTTTACCCGCAAGAAGACTATGTCACCAACTTCACAACTGCGGTCATTGTGATGCACAACAACATAACTCTTCTATTGATCTTGTGATTCTTTAATCCTATGTCTTATCGATTGCATCTATTATTCCATTTCTTGTATCACTTCTGGTCCTACAAGAACCCTGTCCTCAAGTTGATCTGAACTCAACGATGTTCGACATGGCCACCCATAAAGAAACTCAAATGGGGCCATCTTAATCATACTTTGACCATCTTAATCTTAATTATAGACATATATCCACGTAATTGACTATGTCTGCCTTCATTCCCCTCCAAAAGAATAAATGATTAAGGTTTGTCTTCATCTTCATGACTCTCGGATGAGCCATGTATATTGCTCGATGAGATTCACATAATATCAAACCTCTTAATTTGTCTTTAGGTGGTACATAAACTCTTTCATTACATATCAACAATCCATCATTGTCTAGTGAATAACCTTCATAATCTAGTACCATCATGTTATCTCATCCAATATTATTCTTAAATTCTTTATACGAGTCATCATCGAATTGTACAGTTATAATATTTTCTCGAATATTTTCCTTAAGAGGTAATACCGAAAATAGGCATGGTCTCCGACTCAATGCATATGCCACTCGATTCACAGTTCCTTTAATGTAAGTAATTTTAAATTTTCACTCTCTAAGTAATTCTGACAAACACCTTTGTCGCACGTTCAAGTTACTCTGTATAAAAATATGTTGCAATCCATAATGATCTGTCATTAATTCAAATTTCCATCCAATCATATAATGTCTCCAAAATCTCAAGGCATATACAATTGCTAATAATTCTAGGTCATACGTTGCATAGTTCTCTTCATTCTTTCTCAATTTCCTTGAAATGTACGCAATCACTCGACCATCTTGCATCAAAAGTCCACCTAAACCTTCCTTGGATACATCTATGCATACCAATAATTCCTTGTGCATGTCAGGGAATTTTAGTATCTGCATTGTTGTCAATAACTCCTTGAGTTTTTGAAATGATTTTGCACATTGCTCAGTCGATATGAACTTCTTGTTCTTCTTCTGTAATGTTTTGATCAGATTTTCTATCTTAGAAAATCCTTCAAAGAATCGTCAGTAATATCCTGCTAAACCCATAAAACTATGTATTTCTTGTACATTTTTCGGTGTTGAAAAATCCATAATAGCCTCCACTTTCGTTGGATCCATAGCGATACCTTCAACAAATATGATATTTCCAAAGTAATGAATCCTTTATTGGTAAAAAGAACATGTTGATAGTTTCCCATACAATTCGTTTTCTAGTAGACACTGTAGTACCAATATTAAATGCTCATCATGGTCTTCTTTCATCCAATAATAAATCAGTATGTCATCAATAAAACTTGTCCAAATATCGTCTTAAAAGTGGTTTTAGGGATATCTTCCTCTTTAATATATAACTGGTGATATCCTAATCTCAAGTCAATATTCGAAAACATTGTCGCTCCTTTCATGTGATCAAATAAATCATCAATCCTTGGAAATGGATACTAGTTCTTGATTGTAGATTTTCTCAATTGATGATAGTCAATGCAAAGCCTCCATGATATATCCTTCTTTCTAACAAATATCATAGGCACACTCGAAGATGATACACTTGGATGTATCAGTCCCAAATCTAACAACTCCTTCAATTTCATTTTCAACACTTGCAATTCAGGCATTGACATCTGCTAAGGCATTCTTACTATCATTTCAATTCTAGGTTTCAAGTTGATTGTAAACTCCAACTCTGTTTCAAGTGGTAAACCTGGTAACTCTTCCAAAAACATGTCTGCAAACTCTTGTACTACAGGAAGGTTTTCTAGTCCTTCCTCCTCGTCCTTTCCATTTAGCGCTAAGATTGCATATAACTTCCATCCCTTGTGCATACTCTTATAAAATTGTAGGGAATAAATAAACCTCAAGGACACTCCCTGGTTTCTTCCTACAATCACTCTACTTTGTCCCAAATCATCTGTCAAACTTAACCATTTTGTCTTACAGTTAGCTATCGCATCATGCGATTCTAACCAATACATACAATTAGTTGTTTGGCACACGATGCCATTTCTATGTATTTGAACTCGTCCTGCTTGAGTGACTTTACCATAATTTTCTTCATCGTTGCACTAGAGATAAATCTCTTTGCAGAACATGGATCTATCAATATATTGTAATTTTGGTCTGCGATTGAACCTGATGTCTCTAGCACAATAGACCGGTGCTCAGTCTGGCGGTTGTTCACCACTGCATGTATCATGTGGGCCTTGCCTAAATCTCCAATTGTAGTGGGAACTTATGATATATCTTCTTTGGCCTTCTCAACCAGAAAATATCACTGGTAATTGATCCAGGTGGATATCAGTGGCCACCCACCTATTCCACTAGCTCGAAAAATAGTTTTCCACCTTGACAACTTTTCTATAGTTTTTCGGGTTCCAAACTTTTGGGGCCATTTTTTGGGAATTTGGGGCTCACGTGACTATGATAGGCACTAACCTAGGCTAGTAGAAATTTTTATTCTCAGTTAGACCTTTCCAAAGAGATATAGTGTGCCTAAAACGAAGATCGTATGCAAAATTTATGACCTCGAGAAGTTGATGTACTAACTTACCCAAATGGGGCCCACATTAATTTTGGTGCTTCATCTCCTAGGATTAGGTTTTTGGATGTCTAGGGTTTTTGGCATTCATGTTTATTGTAAAAAGGCCTTTAGATCCTCATTGTAACCATATTCTTGCAAATGAGCACAATCATCACATCTCTTCTCAGAGATAAGTCGCCACCATACCAACAATCTTGTTTTCCGCTGCATTTTACAGTTTCAGCTTATTTCTTTATTGAATAGAAAACCAGTTTTACTGTATCTCTATTATTTTGTGTTAATAATATTTCAATAATATATATTTATTTCATTCTACTCATAAAATCCATATCATTGGTATCACAGAGGTCTTCTACTTGTCATCTTAATGCATGTCCCCAACGAGGTCAGGGTACAAAGAATTGAATCTCAAGATTGTTTCTCTTGAGTAAAAAATCTCTCGCACGCCAAAACAACCTCTCATTTCAGGGGAAAATAAAGATGACAGGATACGATATCCTTTCAAAATTTTGATTGAGTAAGCCCTCACACAATAGAGGAACATGATGATGGACATTTTCACACAAATCCTTTAGCGACTACCAACAGGAGATGCATCTTCCTTGAGTGGAGGTGCCTCCTCCTTCAAGGTACAAATCAACTTCGATATTCCTATATTTGAAGGTCAGATAGACACAAATGTTGTAGACAAGTGGTTTAATCTACTAGGAGGGTATTTTTATTTCCATAACTTTTTGAATAGAGAAAAGATTACTTTTGCGCTCCTCAAAGTCATTCCTCATGTCAAAGATTGGTCATAAAATTTCTATGAGAAAAAGGAAAGATAGGAACCCTCATTATTTATAGTCGTGGCCACTTGGGAATCCTTTAGGAATGATATTAAGGAATAATAGTACATTGTTGGAAGTTATTACGACTTTTATACCAAATGCACCACACTGCGATAAGAAAGAGACCAAGAAGTGCCATAGTTTACAAATATATTCCATATCTTGCGCACCAAGTTGGGTATCAAATATTCAGAATGACATATGGTGCTCAAGTATTGCAATGCTCTGCATAGATATATCCATACCGAAATGGAATTTCTGGAAATCTCTTCCTTGGGTGTGGCCTATCGATATGCAGTCAAAATCGAGTAGAAGTTCAAAAAAAATATGTGACAATTTGGGCCTGGGAACCCCTCATAGAGAAATCCAGGAAAAGGCACCCCCAACCCACAGAAAAAAGGACAAATAAAGTATGGAAAGTATCAGGACAACCAGTCCAAGACACAATCAAATAAGGGCACCAAAAAGATAAAGAAAGATATTGGGAAGTGGTGTGACTTCCATAATATCCCTTGGCATAACACTGTTGACTATCGCTCAAAGCAGTCACTGGTGGCCGAAGTGAAATCCTCTGAATTGTATGCGGGTTCTGACTCTGAGTCAGAACCAGAAATGGGAAGACGAATCATTGACGTGGAACACAGTGATACCGTTGCTACCACCAAGCTCAATCCTAGTGAACGAGATGAGCTAGGAGAAGGAGAGCACATCTTCCATTCACATATGTGGGTAAAACGAACCCTACTACACTTCATCATTGATAGCAGTAGACAAAAGAACCTCATCTCAGCAGAGGTCTTCAAGCAACTATCCCTACTGATGACATTTCACCTACAACCCTACAGCATTGGATGTCTCTGCCAAGGAAGCGATCTATGTGTTAGAAAAGAGTGTCGACTATCATACAACATAAATCTTTTCAAAGATGAGGTATTATGTGATGTTGCTCCTCTCAAAGTTTGTAATGTTCTTTTGGGCCAACCTTATTTATGGAAACCTCATGTTGTATATGAGTCTAGGCCTAATGGTGTTATTATTACTTTGAACAAGAAATTGTACACGATACTTGAGGCAGTCCCTCCTAGTGTTATTTCCTTGATCTCTACCAAACAATGAAGGAAGGTCATCTCTTAGACCAAGAAATTTTTCTTCTTCATAATTCTCTCTCAGAGTGAGTGAAAAATCGCAGCCACATTTAGGGCCTCTTTGACTGATCTCTCCACACAATAGAAGAAAGTGGATAAGTTCATGGAAGAATACTGAGATATCTTCTCCTCTCCTATGGGGCTAGCTCTGCACTGTTAGGTCAAGCATCCCATCAATCTGACCCCAGACAGACCGCTACGTAATGGGTCAATCTACTACTGATATTTGTTAGAAAATGAGGAGATCAAGAAGAAGATATAAGAACTGCTCCAAAAGAGGAACAATTGTCCTAGCTCATCGCCTTGTGGGAGCCCAATAGTGATGGTGTAGAAGAAAGATGGGACCTAGTGACTTTGCATTGATTATCAGGCTCTGAATAAAATCAAATTCCAAAAATAGTACTGGATTCCCCGAGTCGACGACCTCCTTGATCAAATCACGGGGGACAAATACTTCAGTAATATTGATCTGAAGTCTAGATACCACTAGGTCCCAACAGAACATACATATGTATGAAAGACTTCCTTCAAGTCAAAGAAGATCTTTTTGAATGGCTGGTCATGCCGTGTGGTTTGACAAATGCTCCAACAACTTTTATGAGGATGATGGACGATATCCTATGACCTTTCACCAATACTTTTGTAGTGTTGTATCTAGATGACATCCTCATCTACAACAAGACTTGGGCGGAACACTTGGATCATATTCAACAGGTTTTCCATACCTTGCGATATCACAAACTATATGAAAACTTGGAAAAAATATCCTTCAACATGGACAGGGTCCATTACTTAGGCTACATCATTGATCATCATGGTGTGCATGTGGATCTAGCCAAGATCTAGATCATCCATGACTGGCCAGCCCCAACCACACTCACTAAACTTTGTAGCTTCTTGGGCCTCACCAATTTCTATCACAGGTTCATGTTGGGATTCTCTCGTATCACATGGGCCCTAAGCCAAGTAACCATGGGTGGTGTTAAGGAAAAATTTTTGTGGGGCCTATCCCAAAAACAATCCTTCGATGAATTGAAGAAGTTTTTCTGATGATCGCTAGTACTTTCATTACCAGACGTGCAACATCCCTTTGAGATTGAGACAGATGCTTCAGAATATGTTGTGGGCATCATTCTCACTCAACACGACCATCCTGTGGAATATCATAGTGAAACACTATCAGATGTTGTCCATAAGTACCATACTTATGACAAAGAAATGTATTTCATTGTGCAAGCCTGCCACCATTGGAGATATTAGATTCTTGGGAAGGAGACAATCATCCACACTAATCAAAAGCCACTATAGTTCATGCACACCCAAGGAAAACTGTAGAATGACCGCAATCAGGAGTGGCCAACATACTTACAATAGTTGCACCTCAACATCAAGTATAAAACATGAAGTACCAATCATGTTGTTGACTACCTCAGACGACCTCCAGTCGCGAAATTCACCATGGTGCTAGACTCTTGCAGCCATGAGACCTCTAGATGGCCCCACCTCTATGAGATAGACCCTGAATTATCCACAACCTACCAAATGTTGGGTGCCAACTTAGTGGTCTCTAATCTCCATCTTCAGTATGGGTTGTTGTTTTGTTTAGGCCATCCCTGTATTCCATCAAGCGAGCGTGCGAACCTAATTTGGCAAGCTCACTACAGTTGGGTGGAAGGACACTTTGGCATCAAAAAGAGAGTGGAAGTTCTACAAAAACATTTCTATTAGTCGAAACTTCAACAGGATGTCAACAATTATATCAGGTCTTGCACGTCCTATGCTATTTCCAAACCGACCACTAAGAAATAGGGCATGTAGACCCCTCTTCCTACTGCTAAAAATAAGTGGGAATCCATCTCAATGGACTACATGTCGATCCTCCCATCTACCAAGAGGAAAAATCACTGTATTTTTTTGTTTGTTTATCGCTTTTCCAAGATGGCAATTCTATCTGCCTGCAATTCTATCTGCCTGCAATTCTATAAGCCACTAACAAGATTTTCTTTGAACGAATATGGGTACATTTTGGGATCCCACAAAAAATTATCTCAGACTGTTACAGTTGGTTCCTCAACTCATTCTGGTCGAGCCTCTAGTTACTATTGGATACCAGGGTCACCAAATCCACTGCCTTCCATCCTTAGACAGATGACCAAACTGAGGTTGTCAATCAGATGGTCATACATATCTTGTGTGTTTACAATTCAAAACACCAGAGTACATGGGATGAGAGTCTTACCTATGTCCATCATAGCTACAACCAATCCCTTTATAGTTCAACTGGCCATAGACCCTTTCAGGTGGGGTTAGGATTCCAACCATTGGGCCCCATGGATGTTGCACTACCCCTGGCGGCCAGCTCGATCGACTCATCCCATGCTCCACCTGAAGCTAACAAACCCACCTGATTCATTGACTAGATCCAACAAATATTCCAATAGGTTCAAGATATTCTACATAAGTCTAATGCCAAGTACAAGCAACGCCATGATCAACATCAAGTGCCACATACGTTTCAGGTAGGTGAAAAAATTTGGTTGGAATTGTAGAAATAATTCCTTACAGGACCCCATAAGAAGCTTCTCCCACTCTTTTATGGGTCGTACACAATCATAAAGGCTGTGGGTGACAATGATTTTGAGCTCAACATTCCCCCCCTCCTTTATCTGTATCCAGTATTCAATGTGTCTCTCCTTCGACCATATTTCCCACCATTATTGGACACCTCAGAGATAGAAGATTAGTTGACACCAACATATATCAACCCTGAATGCATGCAATGAGAATCTAGTGATCATATTGTGGACACATATATTAATGACACTTGACAACAAAGGATCCAAATTTATCGAGTCGTCAAAGAAGGTTGATGCAGGAGAATCTACGACGCCATGACGTGAGCCAACATGGAGGAAAGAGAAGAATATCTGGACAGCACCAGCGCATACCTTTTTGAATTACTTTGAAAAGATTGTTGTGCCGTCGTTTGAATGAAAGCGCACTTGTAATGTAATGTAGATAAGAAGGCATTTAACAGTTTTAAATGTTGGTATATAGGGTTAGCCGTATATTAGACAGTTTCATTTCCAGGAGGGAAAACGAATATAGGCACCCTCCTTGTGTAATTGATGAGGATTATTCAGCATTAGCAGAGAGGAGAATAGAGAACAGAGCAGAGAGTTGTGAAGAAACCCCATGTACAGATTGAATTAATAAAAGAAAACTCTTGATTCAATTCCATGGTTGTGTTTCAATTGTGTGTGTTGTTGATATTATTTTGTTGCATACTTTCTTCTCTTTATGCTTATCTTCTATATGTTGCTTATGTGATTGCATATTAGGTTCGAAACCTGAGAGAATGAGTGAATGAGTTTCAATTGTTTCTCTGTTTGAGCCAGGAGATTCCTGCATAGAGTGCAGTCGAATTCCTCCGCATAGAGTGCATTGAGGAGGCTCTATAGTTAAACTCTCATTCTCGTTCAACCCAGAGTTGATTTGGATTATTCGAGCCGTGCAGGTGAGTGCAGGTCGAACTGAACTTCCAGTAGCAAGTCTGAGAAGGGAAAGGTCGGGTTCCTGTGACTGCGAGGGCATAGAACCTGGAAATCTTCAGCATCGTTGAGGGTTGGCGAAGGTCGAGTTCGAGCTCAGGGAGCGTGTTCGAGGGAGCTCTAAAGGAGTCAGAGTGGCAGAAGCTCAAGAGGGATAGCGCCTTTGATTCTCGGTGGGAGCAGACCCTAGTGAAGTTCATACAGGGCAAAGGTGGTAAAGCGGAGAACTCTTCAAGAGGATGAGAATTGACGACTTGAACTACTAAAAGAAAGGAGTCTTCAAGAGAAAGTAGACCCCGTTGGCCATCGTGTATCGACATATCAGGGTTGGCGAGTGCAAGCATTGCATGCACGTCGAAATTGTGAGTTGCGATTTCCTGATTTAATCGGAGCCATCGATCATAGGAGGGACAGGTGGCACGAGATCCCGAGGAGTCGGGACTTGGCACTTTGTCATTTTCAAGGTTGAAGGGAGCATGGAGGAACTGTGAAGCTGTGAGTTGCGATGGGTCCCACGGGGATGGAGCAGAGGACAGTTCGTGGCATCGCACATCGGCGTTCGGGGTGTCGAAAGGTGAGAAAATCGCCTCCTTTCATCTACCGATTTCCCGATAGGGAAATCCATGATACACGGGAGTGTTGACCATTGACCATTGGCACTTGGAACTCGGCGCTTGAGTGACCGGAAGCAGTGTTATGAGTCTCGCGATATTGCGAGATCCGATCTCCCGATACGCGAAGGGAAGATCGCCGAGAAGTGTTCTATGGGTAAAGGACTCCCGAGGGAGTTGGAAGAGCTTTGAATATTCAGGCCTGAGAAAGAGAAGGTCCTGGTGAGGTCGATCGGCTGCTACGAGAGCGGTGGACGTCATAGGGAAACTCTTGCACCAAGGAAATTGGCTCACCCGGGGCTGAATTTAGTAGAAATTTCTTCATCTGATGGAGGAAATAAACGTAATGGAAACCATTTCTTCCTAAAGAGTGAGTATTTATCTAGGTGGATATCAGTGGCCACCCACCTATTCCACTGGCTCTAAAAACAGTTTTCCATCTTGGCAGTTTTTCGACAATTTTTTGGGTTCCAAACTTCTCGGGCAGTTTTGAGGCCCTGAAAACATATTTTGGGGATTTTAAGCCCAAGTGAATTTTGTGGACACTAACTTGGGCTATTCAAAAATTCTTCTTCTCAGTTTTACCTTTCCAACGGGCTATCGTGTGCCTAAAATGAAGTTCATATGCAAAAGTTACGACCTCAGGAAGTTGATGTAGTAACTAACCCAAACAAGGCCCACTGACTTTTGGCGTTTCATCTCCTAGGGTTAATTTTTTGGATGTATAGGGTTTTTGACATTCCTGTTTATTGTAAAAATTCCTTTAGAGCCTCATTGTAACTATCTTCTTTTGAATGAGCGCAATTGTCACATCTCTTCTCAGAGATAAGCCACCACCATTCCAACAAGCTTGTTTTTCGCAGCATTTTACAGTTTCAGCTTATTTCCTTATTAAATAGAAAACCAATTTTACTGTATCTCTATTATTCTGTGTTAAGAATATTTTAATAATATGTATTCATTTCGCTATGCTCATAAAATCCGAATAAGTAATGTGTCTCACCACATGTCTAACATCCATTCTTTGGTCCAGTGTTCTTGGTCCCTGAAGTAGAATTTGTTGGTCTAATAGCCTCTAATCTCGGTATGTTGTGTCGAACATGCCTAAACTATTGCTGCTACAGAAAACGGTGTTTTTTTTTCTGCTACGGTCCTCTATAAAGAGTCCTCTACTAAAATTTTTGTCATTGTGGTCTCAAGAACATAGGTTCTCTAGATGTATCTCGATGCCTTGAAGCTTGTCTCTCTAGTGTTTGATGTTGCTGCACTCCCAGTGTCGCTTGTACAGCCCGTCCATAAGGAGTCCTTCCTTGACCCCCATTCTTGATCTCTTTCTTAGCTATGAGGTCCTTCTGAACTGCATCGTCTAATGACTGAGCCGGTAGGATCCGTACCTTTGCACAAATGTTGAAGTTAAGTCCAAACATAAACTTGTTGACCTTTAACTTCTTCGTGTTCAGATGTGGAGAATACTTAAGTAACTCTTTTTATCACTAGAAGACACCCTCTGATTGTAGAGAAGGTAAGCTCAGTACCCATCATAGTTTTATGTCACAAGTTGGTTTTAAAAGGGTCAAATGGGCGCATACTCAAGAAAATATCATTTTAACTCATAAAGTTGGGACCAGCATGCACGCATAGGTGAGGTCTTGATTCAAATTTAGTCAGTAAGTTGTTGTAAGGGTGATTATGAGGAATAGCTATTGAAAAAGGTGAACAAGAATTCTCTGGGAATCAGGCTTTCCAACACCTTGGAGAAGAAAAACAAAGACCCAAGATCACTCTTAAGTACAGGTTTCAAACACTAAAATATGTCTAGATAACATAGTTGCAACAACAAGATGATCAAACCTTCATCATGATGCTACTACAACATCTCAATTGGATCATCCACGCCTGAGCCATTCAGTGTAACAGGGAAAAGAGAACATAGGAAACTGGTTAAAACTGGTCTCGATGACACTATGATCAAACCTACATCACAACAATATAACTACCCTCAACTAGATCATCCATGCCCGAGTTTTCTGACATAGCTATTAGAGAAAAGTGAAAAGGAAACTGAATTTCATTAAACAAGAAGTCTCAAATATAGATATATGACCCGAAGAACCAGAGCTTCATTAAAAATTTACAATACGGGAGCCTAGCTCAACCATTGACACTAACAAAATGGAAAAAATGCCTACATATATTTAGAACTGTCCTCAACCACGAGGGACGTGATTTTTCCACTGAATTCAAATCTTGTCATCTACATCTTCATCTTTCAGACTGCACATGCATTCTTCTATCATATGTGAACTCAGATCAGTATGGGCTCTGCAACAAAATTCATTGACAGGGGAACTTTGGGCTAACAGTCTACCTCCACGGCCAACTCTTCCATGCTTTCCATTTATGGGATGAGAAAAGGTTTCAACCACCTATTTCATTTTCATTAACTATCTTCATTGGGATTGGGATGAGACCTGACACCCATGAATGTTCCATGCAGTTCCCACAATTTCTTCAAGTCAATCACAACACCTTAAGGCCATCCAGATCTTCTTCTGTGACCAAAACGATCGTTTTTGGCCTTGGGCGTAGGTCTTCGTGAAATCAACACCTTCCCTTTGCATTCCCAAAGATCTTGGTGTCAGCCTCTTCTTCATGCAACCCCAAGCCACAACCTGGTGCTTAACTCCCGAGTGCTTTGTGACTTCGCACTTCCCAAGATTGACGTCTTGCCCTTTGCCAATTTTTTGAATTGCAAATTGGCGATTCACTTATCTGCTGCCATGTCCCTCCTTCCATTTGATGACCCTAATATTTTTCTCTGAACTTCACCTTGGCCTGCTCCATGTGATAGGTGCTAACTCTCTCTCCTGGACCCTCCTTCCACATGACCACGGACTGTGACCCTGGGCCCAACTCTGAGTATTTCGGTACTTCGCATTTCATGAACTCATATTGCGCACCATGCTAAAACCTCTGACCCATGAAATTGCAACTTCTCATATTTGGTGCCATGCATCCCTTTGAATCATATGGCCCAGATAAATATCCTCCATTTTGGACCTTAGGCCTTCAACATTTTGGGACTCGGGAAATCTATGCATTCCTCTCTTCAGCTTCCCTGAAATAACTTTCTCTATGGTTTGGATCTGGTGTCATGCGTCCATCTTGATCGGATGGTTCTTGTTGATTTCAGGTTTTGGGAATTCATATCTTTTTACCAACAATTTTAACAAGGTTGCGAACTCCTGATTCCCACAATTATTATTCACCATTGATCTCTCCTAATGAGATCTATGGCACAAATCAAATCCTTGCTCGACCTTAGATCTCGGGCCTTTGCCCCACCATTAAACTTCAGGAAACTTCCAGGTTCCGAATGCCCATGAACTGTCGATCTGAACTCCACATGGAATCCCTACCACTAAACACTAATCTTTCCCACTTGCTTGATTCGAGTCCATATCAAACAACTCTAAGTGTTGCGCTTTGTCCTTATATTTTTGGCCTGTGTAAATAAATACTTGGACGATAGGCTGAGGACTCGGGAAATCAAAATGATTAGTGATAGAGGTAGAGAGGAAAATTATTAACCTCGGAGAAAACAAATAAGGTTAGGGATGAGACTTCTTAGGTAGGACAACAAGGAAGAATAGGTCGTTCAAACGATCTAGGGAAAACCAAGATCAAACTACAAGATGAAATGGAAAACTTAAGGTTGGGTCTGCATAAAGGAGAGAGATAGGGAAACATTATAGACTTTGGTAGAAACCACAAACCCACAAGACTCCGACAAGTTCATGTGATAACAACTTCATGAATATTTCCTCATACTTTGGCACCATATGATTACCCTGTCGTAAGGTGTTGAACTTATTAAGATGATTCTCAATGAATTCCTCAAACAAGTACCTCTCCCAAAACAATTCCTCAAACAACTCCCATGACACATATTCGATGACCATGTTTAATTGAGGTAGGAGCATCTTACACCATATAAGAGCACTCCCCTTCATCTGAAAGTCTGTAATGCATACTTTCATGTTGGAGGTGTAATCACAAAATGTGAAGAGCATCACCATATTCTCCAACCATGCCTTAGTAACTAATCCATCCATAGCACTCGTGAACTCGATAAACTTCAACTTCTTGATTTCTTTCTGTATACTACCACTACCAGACGAAGTGCATTGTGAACCCTCATTGGGCATAGATGGTGTGCCCTGATCTCGATCTAGGCGGTTAATTAATGCCTCATACATCCTTTGGAAGTATCTCATCAAACCTACCACATCTCCCATAGAAACTTGTTATGGCTCAATATTCGACTCATCTCTTTGGGGGTTAGACCCTTCTGGCATGGGTACTATTGGAGGTGGCACACCTCTTCCTCTAGCACCATGTCGTTTACTTCCCTTGCTTCCTCTAACCATGATTAAGTGCAAGAAAAATTTCAGATCTTTATTAGCGGTCTAATTCAATCATTTATTTTAACACAGTGGATGGTGTAACAGTCCAATGTCGCAAGTTTGAACCCACTTTGATACCATATGTAACAACCCCTCTATTACTTCATAAAAGTAATTGAGAAAAAGTAAGATATATATATATATATTTTTAACATCAATAGAACAAGTGAAACACGATATTAACACACTTCAATAATACATAGTCTATTTCATTCATCTCATTGTACAACTAGATTTAAATACAACTTCAAGGTATTAAGGATCTTCCATATCACATAAAATCACATACAATGTCTACCCACCCAACCTATCCTACAAGGTTAGGACCTACAAGACACATAATCAACGGTCAAGTCTAGGATTCATTTGATTTATTTTGACCATTTAAGGTCTCAATACTGGTGACTATTTTGAGAAACAAGGAATCTAATTCTCATAACGTTAATCTATTCCAAATTTCACCTATAATTCTCAACATTCCATACTACAAATTCCTAAAAAATAACACAGAAAATTTGGTATCTTGGTCATCACTTAATAACAAAATATATACTATTACAATAATTATTCATCTCGCTAAATTAAAATTTAGGAAGAATTTCAATAGTATCATGACAAAAACTTAATAGTAAAAACTAGAGGTCCTTCAATAGCCAATCTATCATTTATGACAGTTCGATTTTTACTTATCTTTACCTGGAATAAGTGCGAAAAGCATACAAGTTACAATCGAGTAGATAAATATCTGATCTACATAATAATTTGAAAGAGTAAATGAAAAGAAGAGAAAATCTCTCAACACATAGAGGAAACTGTAAGCTTACTATGTACTTTATGAGCTAACCGATACTGTGATGAATAAATTATGCAATCAAGTGAAAGTCTATTCTAAGAATGAGTTAAAATCTCTGTAAGAAACTTGAAATTTCTCTTTTGGGTGTCACAGTGCAAACACTTTGAGAGCCAAATCCATAAGTTTGTAGTCAGGCTCTTTGAAGGCCCAAGTTCAAAAGAAACAACTCCCAGTGCATAGACGCCACTCAAGGCGGGTGAAGGCCTTAATTTTCATAAGAATGAATCTTAGGAAAGACAATGTGGACTTACATAGGGGAGGCACAAAGCATGCACAGAACAATTAGAATCTAGAGCTCGGGAGAAACAACGTGTGCAGGGTTCAAGTGGCAAAATTAAGAGATTGAAATACCTTTGAAGGAATTAGAGGACGAGATCTTATCATGAGGAGTCAGAATCTCTACAACCATCCGATCAGAATAAAGTAGCACACTCGTTAAACCCTGACACCTTCAGGCTTCGCCACTTCGACATATATGAGATATTTATATTAAATGAGCCCCGAAGACCAAAGTTGCGAAGTGAAACTACACCATAGATTAGTGAGTGATTACTAGCCATTGGATCTGCAAGAGTTTGGTGATTCAACAATTTTAAGTCCCAAATTTATAAGAGTTGAGAAAATCTGAAGCTTCGAAGTCCTCGAGTAAAGGTTAGTCATAGATATAGTGATCAATTGAGGACCATTATATTTATGAGCCTTCACTCTTCATAGGTTTGGTAATTCGGTACTCCAGTGAAATTAGAGTCATGATGTTAAATGCTAAGGAACTCCCAGAGTCCCAAAGTCTGGACTAAATCATGACCATTACTTGGTGGAAATATGTGAGCCATAGATCACTAAGTTATTTTGGATTTGACACTCCAGTTGGTTTAAGAGGTAGTTGTTAAGGATTAAGAAAACCCTAAGTTTCATAGTCCTGGAGTGAAGGACAACCATATATCTACCAATTAATCAAGGACCATTAGATCTTTGATCCTTCATCCTTCGGAGGTTTGGTAGTTCGTCACTCTCGAGGAAATGAGTTGTTGTTGCAAAAGGATGAGGAACTATGGGAGTTATGAATTTTAGAATGGAGGAAAACCATTGATCTAAGGAGGGGTGTAAGCCGTCAGATATTTGAGCCCTTCGATGATTCAACGATCCAAGTGAAACAGTATAAAGTTGTGAAAGCGGAGAAAAACCCTGAAGCCCGAAGATGTAGAGTAAATATCCACCATAGATTCTTGCATGAGGAGAATCTCTGCCACTCGTTAGATTAAATTCATAAAAGTTTATGAGGAAATTTGAAAGATAGGGTTAACCTACAACTATAGGTCAACTTTTCTTAAGACCGAATTCGTCTGGTAACACTTCGAGTGAAAAGGAGTGTTGAAGTTGAAAACCTCTAGAACACTAGAGTCCCAAAGCTCTGAATAACACCCTTTTGGAAAGCACTAGGTTCTATCTCGTTGTCACATGCACGACCTCTCAAGGAAAAAGTGATAACACAGTATAGGTTGAAAGGTCAAACTCCAAAAACCTTTAACAGGCTTCCCACGATCCTGAAAATTTTGGATTCAAACTACAAATAGACACAGACATTGATACTACATATAATTAGGATATATCAACAAATTCAACAGAGAGAAACACGATATAAATTACTACTAGTACACTAGTACTAAAAATAAATTCATAATATAAAAATATCGGGACCAATAAAATCTGTGTAATGAATATGCCCTTCAAAGTGTTGCACTCCTTCCTTTATTTTTCTTTCTAATCACATAAACTTCACCGGTTCTTCCCAACCAATGCTTCAATAAATACAATCCACTCCTTGACTCAATTTGGAGTCTAGGGGAATCCATTGATGCCATCAACATACTTTACCTGTCATGTGTCATGCACACTCGGGATGACTCATCAAAAGTATCTATCGATATCTATACATAAATATAATCAATAAGCCATAACACCTCAACATCATCATATATAACTCATAATGAGAATGAAATCACAAAGTACCATACCCAGATCACTTGAAAGAAAGTGTCTTCAAAAAATAAATCAATAATAGTGTGTTCAATAGAGCGGGATGTTACATTTTCTTTCTTTCTCTATTGTACAAGAGTATTTCCCTGTGCATTTGTAATGGAAACTAGGTTTGTTGGGGGTGGCTTTGTGAAGCCATTTTCCACTGGTTCCCAACATTCCTGAGATTGGAGAAATTATTTCATCCTGAAGGACCATAACTCATAGTTATTACCAACAAGAACTAGTCCTTAGGTCATCCCTAAATTGCTGGAGGATGTCATTAAAAAAATTGCAAAACTGTAGATAAAAACAAAAAAATACCTTAATATGGATTCACGCGCTATCAAATTTTGGTAGCACAAGCTCAATTGTTGTTTGTTCTTGTCTCTCTTGCAATGTCGATGATTTTCATGAACCCATATGACACTCTGAAAATCACCTTTAGGGCTTCTTACAAACTCATTCCTCTTATGATGAGAACACTGTGCAAAAAGATCTCAAACAACCCTCTTATTCATTTGAAAAGATTCTTCATAAAATTGTTTGGAATTCCCATCTTATAACTATGTTTTAAGAAGTTATGCCAACTGACCATCTGGGAAAATCAGGTCGTCGGATTATCACTACTATAACAAAGAATGTTACTATGGTCTGATTACACCACTTTCTTTGTTTTTATGCATTGATCCTATGATGATCAATGGTCATATTTCATTATGAATCTTCTTTTTTTGTATTTATAGGTATTCTATAGTATGTGAGGGTCGGTCTAGTTACACCAGGTACTGGGCTATGAATCCATCGGGAAGCACATAACCGGACCATTGCTCGCATAATAGAATGTCTCCTTTTAATTTTTCTTCAGTCTAGTTAATCGATCATCAGTCCCACTGGACCACCAGACCACCAGACGATTTTTCCATCGACTTCTTTGACAACACACTTTGTTTGTTTAATTCAGTCTAGTTAACCGAACACTAGGGCATCGGGGGTACTAAATAATTTTTCATAGGAGATCATGGGTTTGGTCAGGTTCCTTTGATCTTAGTCATTGATTCCTTCGATAAACGATCGGATTTGGATGAATTAACACACAATGCCACCAGGTCACTGGGGTTATGGGGCCACCAGGACTCTCCTTCAGTTTTCCTTTAAAGGGTAATGGGGATGATCCAGTTCCTTTATTTCCAGCCATTGATCCTTCATTGATCAATGGTCACAACCTCCTCCTTCTCCAAACCCTTACACTTCAAAATAACTCTTCCCTGCAAGATTGTTACACCATAATGATTTGTCTACACAAGCAGTTTGATATCACCCTCCATCAAACTCATGGATCCTCTTTTGAATCATACTTTGATCTATTGGCTTCTGTTGGAATGATGTTTATATTTGGATTTATATTTTTCATATCTATATGTTTCCTCTTTACATTTATATTTTTTATATTTTTCATATCTATATATTTCTTCTTTACATATAGATGTCTATATTTGGATTTATATTTTTGATATAAATCCAAATATATGTACACCTAACCTCTCAAGTTATTATTTATTTCTATTTAAAAATTCATTTTTATTAAATTCATGCACTAATGTGCATTTCCTCCAATATTTAGATTTTACCACTTTTTCCTTGTATTAGATTTATCCCAATTTTAATATTTTAGATAGTTCCCAAATCAAACTTAGACTTAGGACAATTCTTAGACTTAGTATTTGACTCTTGTTAGAATTTTCAATTAATAATCTATTATTTAATTAATTATTTAATCGAACAAGGTCTAATTATTCCAATGTTTTCTCGGCCGCCTAGATTTATTGACTTCAATTTTTAAATTACACGATGTTCCCTTCAAGACACACCTCCATACTCCAAGGGTGCCACTTGCCTTAGACTTGTTTTGGAATTTTTCCTACCCATGGAGTCAAAACTCCACTCAGTCGACCTTGTGAGAGACTAAGGGATTCTCAGGAATAAGGACTCTGCCTTATTAAGCACTCCTTAGAAATCTTCATGATTAACTGTCTCAGTCCTCCCTCAAGGCATCATGGACCTTTCAAACTAGGTAATCATTAACCTACAATTCAGACCATGGTGGGAGTGTTAGTAGGCTGTGATAAGGAAATTGTCACACCTCTCCCTCAAATATCTGGTTTCTGTGCATGGACCTTCTACTCCTTATGTGAGTTTGATTATCAAGCATCGTCAGCCTGCATCCATTGACAAAATCATTGTCAATAATTCCATATACATAAATCATACTATAACCAATCATAGAAGACATGTGTGTAAAATTAAATACTTCAATAAATACAATCCACTCCATGACTCAATCTGGAGTCCAAGAGAAGCCATTGATGCCATCAACATCCTTTACCTGTCATGTGGTGCAGACCCGCTTCCCTCGGGCCAAGATCAACACAGGATCTTCTCCAAACCACACCAAGAGTTAATTAAACCCTTTGTTTAAGCCGTGAAAGATTTCGGGCTTCGTGAGTTGGAGGTTCTTGACGCAATGCCACCACTCTTGCAATCGCTGAAATGCAAAATGTCAATGATGGGACTGCTCCAATGCGACGAGCACATACCACCTATTACTGACTAGTTCCAAATTTTGGGACTTCGAGTGAACAACCAACAATCATATCTCTTCCGTTATGATTTCCCAAACTCTGAAATTTCACCTTTGGCGAGATTGACGGCTGTGAGCCTCCCTCGATCTAACGGCTCAGATCTTTTCGGGATTTCACGTATTGGGAGTTTGAAACTCTCGACTCCAAAATCACAGCCTCCTCCACTTCCCGAATTACAAAATATCGAAATTAGCGTGCAAGATCAACGACTCCTGTTGATTCCCATTCAACGACTACTACTCCTTTTAAGATTTTGAACACTAAAAGCCCCTCAGTCTTAGCTTCCTCATAGATCTGCAAGATCCAACGGTCCACGGAATTTCGACACTTTTCCACGAAGTGTTTGTACCATTCAATTCCACACCTGATAATCCCCTTCGCGATTCAGGAATTAGAGTGACCAAGGATTTTTGCCTGCACTCGAAACTTACGAATCTCGAATTCATGAAATGATCTAACGGCTCAAACTGACCACGATCAATGCCCATGTTGATTCCTAATATCAGGTTGGTGGGTTTGTCCAACTCCTAACCACTTTATAGATCCATTGGATCCTACGGCCCTCACAATTTCATGAGTTCTCCACAAAGGATTCTGACCGCCTAATTCACTTCTCAATGACTTCTACCGAAACAACTTGGTGTTCTCCATCCTAAACTTGATTTCTATGAGATGATTTTCGACCTTCGTCTCCCTTTGACCACTTCAAGGGTTAAATCCCTCCTAATCTTTCACTTGCAAACTCAATCTTCCAAAAGGATCCCTGCTCGCACTCCTTGCGAAAAACCTTCAAATAACTTCTGGTTATTTGAATCTTCAACCCTATGCACTCTTTATAATAGTAGTCCTTCAACTTTCCCCTTAGTTGATAAGTTCAAAGATTTCAACCAGCCTGCGCACACCTTGCACGTCGTTGTGCTTCACCCGCACTCCTGCTGGTATGAGAACAATGATATCTCTCCAAATATTTCTGAGATAAAACTCAGACCCTCGTCAACGCACACCTTGCAGACGTTCACTGCAATCCTTGCAAGAATTCTCAAGGAGAGAAACAATTGAAACTCATTCTTCGTCTTTTCGGGAATTCATACATTCAACATGAAATCATACACACAATACAACATTGGAATAAACGCATAACAGAGAAACAAAACAAATGTAAACATACCATTTAACTAATGTAAACAATAAGCATCATAACACCATGAAAATTGAGTCAAATTTTCACATATTAACTCAAGTGATCTTGTACATGGGTTCTTCTCTACAGATCTCTGCTACAGCTCTACAACTTATCCAATCTGAATGATGATAATCATACCATGATACAAGGTTGAGGGTGTATATCATCCGTTTTCCCTCCTACACTTCTAAACTGTCTAATCTAACATTCATATCTACCTACTTTACATTAACAAACTTAAATGCCTATTACATTCGGCAGATGAGAGTAATTTCTCCATATCTGTTCATATGTCCAAGACATAAATGTAAGTACGCTTCTCCTAGCTATTACATTAATGCTTTAGATTTCAAAATTCAAAACAATTTCATAAAAATGTGTCCTTTTTTCATCTACACGTCCAGCTATTCCTTTGGCTAGGTGTGTGCTTTGGCTTTGTATGATGCTCCTGCATCATACTCCCTCGCTTGAAAATTTTCATGAACTCCTGTTCATGAGTTATTACACAGTATTTCCATGCTTTTGAATTGCTGCTTCATCCTCCCAACTAGCATCTTGAACTAGATGTCCCATCCACTTGACCAAGTATTCAAAATACTCCTTTCTCTTAGTCTTTCTGCTAATCCTCTTTTCAATTATGCCTTCCATCTGTGGCTTTTCAGCTACAAGAATTTGTTTTGTCCATTGAAATTTTTCTTTCTCATACTCTGTTCCTGCTTCTCCAACTCTGTAAGGGTATAAATCTATGACATTGAGTATAGGTGAGATTCCAACCCCATCGAGTAATTCAATCTCATATGTGTTTTCCCCAAATTTCCTTATGACCTTGCACGGTCCAATCTTTTTCATCTTCAGCTTGTTATACATTCCCCTTGGGAAACTCTCCTTACTCAAATGTGCAAGAATCAAATCACCAACTTCAAATTGAAGTTCTCGCCTGTGCTGATATGCTCTATGCTTGTATTCCTAACTTGAATTCTGCAATCGCTCCTTGATTCAGCTGTGAAGCTCCTTCATTCCTTCTGCAAAGTCCTTTGCACTAGCACTCCTAAATTCGGCTTGTTCTACATCTTTCAGTTCAGAAAATCTCCTTGGCTACATTCTATATACAATCTGGAATGGACTCAGCCCTGTGCTTCTATTGAGTGAATCATTGTAAGAGAATTTCGCCTGTGGCAAAATGTGATCCCATTCACTATGGTTTTCAGTCACTAAGGCCCTTAGCAAATCTCCCAAGCTCTTATTTATGACCTTTGTCTATCCATCTCTCTAAGGATGATAAGCTGAGATAAAATACAAGTTTGTCCCCAACTTTTTCCATAATATCCTCCAGAAATGTCCTACGAACTTGGTATCTCGATCAGAAACGATACTCCTTGGCAAGTCGTGAAGTCTGACGACTTCCTTGAAAAATAGGTTCACAATATGAGTTGTGTCACTGGTTTTCTGGCATGGTATGAAATGTGCCATATTTGAAAATATTTCGACTACCACAAAGATCGAATCACATCCTCTTTGTGTCCTTGGTAGTCCCAATATGAAATCCATGCTCACTGTGTCCCACGACCTTTTAGGTATGGGTAATGGCTGGTATAATCTTGTGTTCTGCCTTTTTCCTTTCGTGTGCTGGCAAATTCTTCATCTATCCATGAATTTCTTAACATCTGTTCTCATCCCTGGCCAATAATATGAGCTATTCAACTTTGAGAACGTCTTGTCCTGACCGAAGTGTCCGACCAATCCTCCACTGTGTTTTTCCTTCAGCAGGTTCTCCCTCATGGAGCATTTCAGAATACATAGTTGATTGCCCCTGAATAATAATCCATCTTGGATCATATACTCATTCCATTGGTTTCTGTCTATGAGAATTGGATTCTCATATGCCTCATATGGTTCTTTAAAATCTAGGTCATCCCTGTACATTTTTTTGAGGTTATCAAAACCAAAAGTCTTGACTCTAAATTTGTTAATATTATGGTAGCTGCGGGAGGTATTTACCCCCACGTGTGAACCTGATGAGAATAGAAGACTCCAGGAAGCAAGAGAAACCCTAATGAGTTGGATAATAACCCTAGAATCCTTGTCAGCTCAAGAAGATAATTTATATTAAGCTATCATCCTCCAAGAGAAGAATTCGGCCAGAATTAATAATAATATACTGAATAGACACATACCCAGAAGGAGAAGTTGGCCCCAGCAAACTGGCAGGATTACTATAAATATAGGGCACCAGTTCTCATTTGAAAACATCTCAGAATTACAGTTTCCCAGTTGGTGCGCACTGCAGTTGTAGTCTAGTGCGCAGGTTTGGAGGAGGGTTGCAGGTGCAGCTGCAGTAGCAACTAGTTTCAGTATTTTCTTGGATATCTCTTGGCTAGGGTTTGGAACATCTGATCAGTTTTTTGTGATGTGCTATCCTTGGGGATTGATGTGCTACTCTTTGTTTGGCTATATAGCCTAGGGTTTGCTTCCGAAGGAATTCTTAGGTCAAGATTAAGGTGCTCGGAGGGAGGCTTCGTCCTGTGGTTGGGTGACGAGGGTATCGTCAATGGTAAAATGAGCACACCATATTCTATAGTCTAACAGGTTATGGGCCCACACCCCTTCAATCAGCCTAAAATGCTGGAAGGAAACATAACCGCTAGACATTGAGCTCATTGAGGAACTACCACTAGGGTTACTAGCAAGAGCAACTTCCAAAGCACTGCAGCTAGGGTTACCAGCATAAGCAGTTGCAAAAACCCTAAACCTCTTGTCGAGGCACCTTAAGTGATGATATTGACCTAATATTTGGATATATCAGTGTGCCTTAGCCCAGCGGATCTCCTGGTACTCTCAGAAGGCCAAGACGTGAAGTTTGAATTTTCGGTCAAATCTAGGGTTTGACCAAGTCAAGCAAGCCATGACGAATTCTATGAAGTTTGAGAACAAGCTAGATGGAGCCTCTAACTTTAGAGCATGGAAGACATGGATTGACCTCATCCTTGCTAAGAATAAAGTGTTGGATATTGTGAAAGGAAAGATCGTGAAGCCAGATTTTAAAGAAGGAGAAGAGAAAGAACCGCAAAACGTTGCAGATATGGAGAAGTTCAAAGACATTGACATCAATGCTATGAGTATCATAGTGGATTCCATAAAAGACCACTTGATACCCTACATCTCCCATCTTGACTCATCAAAGAAGATGTACGATGCCCTAACAAATCTCTTCTCAGTTAGAAACATTGGACAAGTTATGAGTATGAAGAATGAGCTTCATGACATGATGATGAATGATGACGACAACATAACATCCTACTTTTTAAGGATCTCCCAGCTAAGAGATCAACTACAAGCTATTGAAGAGAGCACTTCAGAAAAGGAATTGGTGAACACAGTACTCAATGGTCTTCCCAAGACATGGGATGCATTTGCTGCAAGCATGAACACAAGGAAGGAGTAACCGACATTTGAAGAACTTTGGACTTGTTGTCATCAAGAAGAATCAAGGATCAATGCAAAAGAGAAACCTCAAAATAAGTACGATGATCAAGCCTTCACAACAAGATTCAATAACTTCAGAAACAAAAGAAAGTTTGGTTCAAGGAGGAAGCCAAATCAAGAGAAAGATGTCTCAGAAATACAGTGCTTCAACTGTTAGAAGTATGGTCACTACAGGAATCAGTGTCCCAAGCTAAAGAAAAGGAAGAAGAAACACGAAGCATCGATTTCCGAAAAAAAAGGAACCTACTAAGAAGACTAAGCGGGATGGAAGAGACTTCTTCTACTAAAAGGTAACAACGCTCTTCTTATTTTCTGTACATATCTTGCTTGCATCATATTTGTACATATCTTGTATATCTATCTCTTGGAAGATAATGTGTTCCAAGAAGAACTCTACCTATGGAAGAACAATAAGATAAGAATGAATATCATTAGATATTACACATGAAAGAATGAAATATATCATGTGAAAGCTATTACAAGATAAGCCAAAATCAAAATCAATCTTGAAGAGGCTTAGAAGTTAGACATCAAGAGAAATTGGAGAAGGACTTATGATGACAACTAAGGTGGAAGCATGGACTCTGTTAAGACAAGAGAGCCAATAATATATTACAGAAGACAATAAGGTTGTAGATGGAAGTGTGGACTCTATTATATATTTTAGAAGACAATAAGGACCGAGACGAAAGCATAGACTCAGTTAGACAAAGATTATATGCACTCTTACATGAAGCAAGGATTAGGAGGGAGCTAATCCTATGATCCATTGAAGATGATGAAAGGTATACATTCATGGTAATAGTGATAAAAGACAACACCGCCACAGAAGAAGACCTCTTCAAAGAGAAAACTTAAAGTATTCCTGATTGTCCATCCAGATCCTCGATCCTATTATGAAGGTAAGAAGTGGAATCTCTAAGGCATGGAATCTATAAGAAACTCCATGGACCCAAAAGTAAAAGAAAAACATGAAGAACATAAGGATTCCAAGAAAGAAAGAAGAACCAGAACAACTAGTCATTCTATCAAGAATCACAAGATTACCAGGATGATATGAACTCACTAAAAGAAATCAAGCAGAAGAATTGAAAGTTGTGATGAAGAACAGTGTAGGGAAGACTTATGAATGAAAGCATTGCGAGATCTAGAACCAGATATTCTCCTAGATGAAGGGAGAAGAATATGATGATTGATTGTTCCAAGTACACCCGACTTATCTCTATATAAGTCATTATATTATCCACAACATACATTAGTTAGAATTCTACAGCAGATGAATGAAAAGAATGTTCTCCAGAAGAAATTGAGTAAAGAGCACATGCAGAGCAATTTCAGGACTTTGAGACATACCAGGAAGAGACTCTTGTATGCAGACAAGAAGAAGACAACTTGGCGGAGAACCTTCAGTGCAAAGTAGAAGCATGGTAAAGATTTCCTATAACATCAAGATGACTACTCAGAAGATCAGATCTCATGATGACAAAAGAAGTACCACATGAATATGTTCCAGTTCTCCAACCATGATATACTCTACTGTTCAGATCTACATGAAGCCTTCACAGTATTATAGACTAAGGTACAAGCATTACATTATCCATGATAATGTCCAGAAGGGAGAAAATGATTTCTCCAATACATATCTCCACAGATGAGCAGATAAGCATACACTTTGGTAAAGCCTATATTCAAGATGAAAGAATGTGCATACTCAAGCTAGAGCTCATGGAAATAACTCTCTTAGATGGAAGGGAAGACTCTCCAAACTAGAAGAAGGTACGCAAACATTTACTTTTGTGATTTAAATAACTCTCCAGTTAGGAGGGAGCATTTATTTGCAATTGAAAAATAGTCAAAGATTGGACAGATGCTTTCCTGTTCAGAAAATAGATTGAGATTTCTGACGGATAGTGGATTCCCATTGTATTTAACATGGGAGGCAGATTGATTGTTGATGTATCATAGACAACAACTTCCCATTATGGGGAGTGGTCTAGGATAGTCATTCTTCTTGGTAGTCACTCTGAGTAGTGGTCAAGTAGAATGGTCCACCTCGTCGGGCAATCATTCTTTTGAAGTTCACAGTTGTGGGTAGTTTCAAAGAATCGTCCATTTTGGACGTTGATGCAGGACAGACATTCCTCGAGGGAAGAATCATTCTTTCCAGGTTACACTTGTTTAGTGTCAGAGGAATGGCCCAGGGTGGGGAATGGTCCGGATAGTTACTCCTCGAGGGCAGACTCATTCTCTCCAAGTTACACTTTGTTTGGTGTCAGAGGAATGGCCCAGGGTGGGGAGTAATCTAGGCTCAGCAATCAGGGAGAGTTATTCCTTGACGGTAGACTCATTCTCTCTAGGTTACACTTTGTTTAGTGTCGGAAGAATTGTCTAGGGTGGGGAATAGTCCAGGATAGCCATTCCTTAGGGCAGACTCATTCCCTCTAGGTTACACTTTGTTTAATGTCGGAGGAATGGCCCAGGGTAAGGAATGGTCCATACATTTCTCGAGGGAAGACTCATTCTTTCCAGGTTACACTTTGTTTAGTGTTGGAAGAATGGCCTAGGGTGGGAAATGGTCCAGGTTCAAAAATCAGAAACAATCCTTCTTCCTCGGTTGAGAAGAATGAGGCAGATAGCCCATTATTGATATTCTATATTGAGGGCAGACATTCTTTCAGACCTCACAGATGTGAGTGAAAGATTGGCACAAATGATTATTATTGATATTCTATATTGAGGTCAGACATTCTTTTAGACCTCACAGATGTGAGTGAAATATTGGCCCAGATGATTATTGTTGATACTCTATACTGAGGGCAGACATTCTTTCAGATCTCATAGATGTGAGTGAAAGATTGGCCCAGTTGATTCAGTTTTTATGATAACATTGTTTCTATGCAGATGAAGACTACTGTGGTGGTAGACATTGTTTCAGATCTCATAGACATGAGTGAAAGATTGGCCCAGATGATACAGTTTTTATCATAACATTGTTTCTATGCAGGATGCTCTCAGATGTTTGTTATGAAGACTATATGACAGTAGATGAGGACTACTGTGGTGAATATGTTTCACCGTTCGCAACCATATGTTGTTGATCAAGTAATTGTGTGTTACTTGATGTGGTAGTTAACCACTGGATTGTAGTTGTGTACTACTATGAATAGACACGGGTGTGTTCTATCCTTGTTCTAATTGCCTTGAAGACTATCAGCAGATTATTAGAGATGATGATCATTGAGATGAATGATGAACAGAGATTTTCCAGATGGAAAACAGTTCAAAGCTTTTACTCCTTTTGTATCACTCCATGGTGAGAGTGTCTTATCCAGCATCATATCTAACTACTCAGATGGAGTATGGTTTCGAGAGATGATGCAACTGATGGTGATGGTGATGCTCATGATCTAGTCATGAAATTGTCTAGATGACTATATTAATGCTACTGGGTAAATGCTATGTTTTGTGCTCAAGTCCATTACCTATAAATACCTCTCTAGCTAGGAGGGAGTGTTAATATTATGGTAGCTGCGGGAGGTATTTACCCCCACGTGTGAACCTAACGAGAATCGAAGACTCCAGGAAGCAAGAGAAACCCTAATGAGTTGGATAATAACCCTAGAAGCCTTGTCAGCTCAAGAAGATAATTTATATTAGGCTATTAGCCTCCAAGAGAAGAAGTTGGACAGAATTAATAATAATATACTAAACAGACACATACCCAGAAGGAGAAGTCGGCCCCAACAAATTGGTAGGATTACTATAAATACAGGGTGCTAGTTCTCATTTGACAGCATCTCAGAATTGTAGTTTCCCAGCACTGCAACTGTAGTCTGGTGCACAAGTTTAGAGGAGAGTTGCAGGTACAGCTGCAGCAGCAGCTAGTTTCAGTATTGGCTTGGATATCTCTTGGCTAGGGTTTGGAACATCTGATCAGTTTTTTGTGATGCACTATCCTTAGGGATTGATGCACTACTCTTTGTTTGGCTATCTAGCCTAGGGTTTGCTTCTGGAGGAATTATCAGGTCAAGGTTAAGGTGCTAGGAGGGAGGCTTCGGCCTGTGGTTGGGTGACGAGGGTATCGTCAATGGTAAAATGAGAACACCATCTTATATATTCTAAAATAATCCTTGCATAAAAAAACATTTTCTGCTCAAACAATCAACAACTTTGTTAGCAGTTCTAGAAATATGCTTAATCACAAAAGTAAAATTCTGCATGAATTCAACCCATTTAGCATGCTTTTGATTGAACTTCTCATGTCGAGTCATGAATTGCAAAGCGTGATTATCGTTGTACAAAACAAACTCCTTGGGAACCAAATAGTGTCTCCATTTCTTCAGTGCTTGTATGACTGCATAGAATTCCTTGTCATATGTGGAGTACTTAATCTTTGCTTCATTCAGTTTTTCACTAAAATATGCAACTAGCCTATCGTCTTGTCTTAAGACCGCTCCAATTACAAATCCACTCACGTCACACCTGACCTAGAATGTCTTGCTGAAATCTGGCAAAACCAGAATTGGTTGCTCAGTGATCTTCTTCTTCAGCAGATCGAAACTCTTCTCTGCTTCCTCCGTCTAGTGAAAAGATTTATGTCTTTTCTTCACTGTATCCATTATTAACAATGGAAACCTGTATCTAATGGTAATCTTATTGATTTCCCTTGATTCTGTACACAATATCTAGCCTCCGTCTTTCTTTGGGTTGAGCACTGTCAGAATAGCACATGGAATCAAGCTTTCTCGAATCAATCCTTTGTCCATTAAGTCCTGGACCCTGTCTCTTAACTTAGACTTCATTTTCATGTGGTGTCAATTGATATGCTTATTTGTTCAGAAAATTACCTCCATGTATAATATCAATATGATGACTTACACTCATGATAGGTGGCAACAAACAAGGTAGTTCGTCCACTATTATATCAACAAACTCTCCCAGCAACTCCTGGATTTCTTTTAGTAAATCATCTATTCTCGTACTAGTCAAAAAAGTTTTGGGTTTCCTGACCACAATAAATTGTGTGTCTTCCTTCTTCTTAATCTCATCAAGAATTTCCTTCCCACTGATGAGAAGTACAGTGTTGCTCATTTCTATTTTCACCTCTTGGTGCAGACCCCTTCTGACCCTCGGGCCGAAGTCTGCTCACAATATCGTTCAAATTCCCTCCCTGAGCCGAAGCGACTCTTTTGATTCCTAACTGGAATCTCAAATTTTTGATCCACAGGTCCTTCTTCTACCCTCACGGTCTTCTACACACGACCATGAATTTTGGGTTTCGATACTCACAGAGTTCTGATGTCGAGAACCTCTGTCTTATTGAACTCCCAAACACCGAAATGTCAAAATGCCAAAAAGGCTTCGATCAACAATTATCCCCCTGGGCTATGCCTTGGCTCATATGACCACTTCTCATAAGACCGAAATCTTATTCCCTTTGAGACTTATCAATACGAGATCCCAACCTCTTGTCAACGGAACTCCCAAATTACAAATTTCCAAAATCCCGATGGAATCTTCCTTTTAGGATTTTCCCCAAAGTCCTGGATTGTTGCTATGTGTCCTCCCTCAGAGGGACGGTCCTCGTCCCTTCGTGACTTGCAACCTCTAGTGACACAATCTCCTCTGTCAAATCTAATCCCTAGTATCCAAAATACCGATGGACCCTCGATCTTTGCCACGTTTCCTCCACAAATGGATGGTCCAGATCGTTTCGGGACTTTGCCAGGTGCGAAGTCAAAAGACTCCCCTATTTTGTTTCCGGATGTTCAAAACCTCAAAATGAGTGGTCTCGTGATACGTGTCCTCCCTCATATGGATGGCTGTGAGCTATTCGCTATTTTGGGACTTTCACCATGGGGTGTCTTGACCTCTTGTCACCGTGGGATTTCTTCGCTCTGTGCTTGAGGTTTAAACCTTGTGCATCTTCCTGTCGATCCAATGACTATCAGGTATTCTGAGTGAGATCCAATGGCTCAGAATCTCTTTTGTCTTGCGTGCTCCTCCACTTCTCCCTGGACATGGAAAACCAACGGTCCATATCTCTTTGATTGATCCGACAACAGTTGTGATCCTCCTAAGATTACGCGCTTTCTCCTTGACTCAGAAGAATTTCCAAAAGCAAAACTCCTCAACCTTTTCTCTATTCTATGACCTCTACAGCTATGACTCTGTGCATAAAAGCACTTGCCCTCCTGAGATTGACTTTCTCTGAAACCTTAAGAGGTTTCCATGACTCCTACACTCCTTGCAGAGTCTCTGCACACACGAAGGTGCTATCCCTTCTGAGATTTTCCTGTAGCTTCAAACTCTAAGGAATTTATCCTTTTTACTCTCCCTTAGATGGAGAAATATGATGCCCTCTTGGCACTCCTTCGCTCAAGAAACCTCTTGCTGAGTCTGCAGGGTGTTCAACAACCCTATGCATATGCTCAATGCCCACTTGGCAGAACTCTTGCAGAATCCTGCATTGATTCTGTCTTCCTATTGAACTCACAATAGAGTTCCTCTGTGCACTCTGTGCCTGTGCTCAATGCCCTCCTGGTAGAGCCTTATAGAACTCCTTAGATATTCTGTCCGCAATTGTGTCTCTCATACCCAGCCTTACCTCCAAGGTATTCAGCCACCTTGAGGTCTTCCTTTGAGCCAATGATTTCAGCTACTATGCACTCCTGCCACGCCTTTTTCTGAGTCCGCAGAATTCATAAATGCACTCTCTCTACACGACTATCATAACCTGCAGTGTTCTATCACACCCTCCTGGTGTGAAGCCTCAAAGACCTCTAACCCTGAAATCAAACAACCCCTGCAAATGCATACCTAAAATACATCTACAACATACAAAGAACACATAAAGACATTCATTCAACACAAAATATACTTGCAAGAAAAAATTCTTCTATTTGTGTTAATAAAAATGCCACTTTACAAAGGTGTTTTCTGCACGGACTATAACAAGGTGTCGAATCTTCTCTACTCTCTCTCTGCGTACTCTACTAGATCTCTCTCATTCAAAACAGATACAATGATCATTTTCATGAGGGGGCTCTTCGAGCTCTTCCCTCCAAACTCACCTACCCTATTCAATTACATTGAATGGGTTGTCTAGTCTAGAATCCTATCTAGATATCAGCCTTACAAACATTCAAGGCTATCTACTCTAATGCCTGTGCAAAGGCATGACTCCATGGTTCAATAGCCTACACCATTAATTACATTCAATTTCAAATTTGAAATGAGGTTGCTTCTATTCCCATTGAATGCGTGCATTGACGTGGGTTGGTTGGATGGATGATTGATGTGGAGAGATGCTCCTGCATCATACTCCTCGGCTGGAAAATTCATGAGCTCCTTCTCATGAGCTTCCCATCTCAGCTGTTGATATCCTCCTGGATCCCAAACAAATATCTGGAGTTGTTCATCTACTCCATCTCTATGTTGTTGCTACTTTTGTTGTGCTGCTACTGCTTTTCTGCCCAGCTTCTCCTTGCTGGTAGTCTCTATTGACTCTACCATCAGCTTCCTGATCTTCTTGATCACTTCGTCCAGCTGCTCGAATTTCTAGCTCTGTTCTTACAGTCTCGTCAGCTGCATTTTCTTTCTGCAGATGGATAGATCACAATGATCTCCCATGCCATCCTCTTCATCTGTTCCCAACCTCATCTTTTGGATGTGCACGCCTTGCACTATCACCCTTCTCTCTAGGGCCTCCATCTGTTCACACAGATCAACAAATCTCATGTTGTCTGCCTCTTCTTCTTCATCTTCTGCAAGCTCCAATGCTGCAGTCTTTTCAGCTTCCTGGCTGAAAATATTGAGCCACTTCTTAGAATGCTTATCTTCTTCCCTTGCTTGGGCAGTCTCTAATGTCTGCTCCAATTCTTCTTCCCTTACATTCACAATTGGTTGTCATTATCCTATTTTTGTTGCTTCATCTGCAAGACAGATCTTTGCCTCCTCTAGGCTAAGTTGTAGGAATATTTTAATTCCCCCAATCATTAGAAGATTTATCTGATTTTCCTTCTCTGTCAGCTGCTCGGGCTTATTCAAACTCTTCTTTGATATCACCTACTCTGTCATCTCCTCGGGCTGATCTAAACTCACCTCTAAGTTCATGAGACTCTCAAACAGTCACATTTCTGTTCCCATGCCCACCTGGCAATTTGGAAACTTTCTATTGCCCTCCTAGCAATCCATGAGATCTCGCAGTGACCTCATCTCATTTCCCTCCTGACAATGTGAAATTCCCTGGCTATCCTCATGACAGTCTGTGAGATCCCACAATGACCTCAATTCCTTTCCCTCCTGGTAATTGGGAATTTCTAGGCTGCCCTCCTGGCAGTCCTTGAGATCTTCAGCTGATCCCAATTCATCTTCAGCACCACAAAGATTTCTCCCAGTCTCTTGTTCACATACATGAACCATCTCCTCAAGTTCGTCGAGGTTTTTAGCATGCCTCAACCATCCTCTTAACAACCTATGCTGTCTTCTAGTCATCAACTTCTTGATTAGCCATTTTACCTTCAGCTTCCTCATGGGCCATTCATATACCCATCTCGACTTGGCGTTCTGCTACATCCGCAATGCAAGTTTTTCTGTCTCCACCCTTATATCAATGAGCTCTTCATCTATTTCCTCATTTCTCATCATCTTTGGATCTTTCCTTCCATCATATCTATGGCCTTCAATAGCCATCTTGCTGTCTATCTTCCCTCCTGGAAAATCTGCTGCTGTCACTCTTCACCCTTGAGTCTTTCAACTTCTCCTACAGTCCTCCTGACTATCTTCTTGATTGTTTTCTACCTACAAACAATCATCACAGAGTGTCCAGCGCTTTGTCTTCCTTTACCTTCTCCTCGCTTCCCTTGCCTGAAATCTATAGACAAGATTCAAAGCTATAATACCAAACTTGGCACGTATCAGAGTACTCCTTTTTCCTAGCTTACTTTGTTTGAGATATACAGACAAAATCAAGCTCTGATACCAAAATTGGTCAAGACCCCTTCTGACCCTCGAGCTGAAGTCCTCTCACAGGATCGTTCAAATTCCCCCCTGAGCCAAAGCAGCTCTTTTGATTCCTCACTGGAATCTCAAATTTTTGACCCACAGGTCCTTCTTCTACCCTCACGGTCTTCTGCACACGACCATGAATTTTTTGTTTCAGGACTCACAGAGTTTTGATGTCGAGAACCTCTGTTTTCTCGAACTCCTTAACACCGAAATGTCGAAATGATGAAAAGGATTTGATCAACAATTAGCCCCCTGGGCTATGCCTTGGCCCGTATGAACACTTCTCATAAGACCACAATCTTATTCCCTTCGGGACTTATCAATATGAGAGCCTGACCTCTTGTCAACAGGACTCCCAAATTCTGGATTTCTGAAATGCCGATGGAATCTTCCTTTCAGGATTTTCCCCAAAGTCCTGGACTGTTGCTATGTGTCCTCCCTCAGAGGGATGGTCCTCGTCATTTTGCAATTTTGTGACTTGCGACCTACAGTGACACAATCTCCTCTGTCAACTCAAATCCCCGGTATCCGAAATACCGATGAACCCTCGATCTCCGCCACGTTTCCTCCATAGATGGATGGTCTAGATCATTTCGGGACTTCACCAACTGCGAAGTCAAAAGACTCCCCTCTTTTGTTTCCCGATTTTCAAATCCCCGAAATGGGTGATCTCATGATACATGTCCTCCCTCAGATGGATGACTGCGATATATTCATTATTTTAGGACTTTCACCGTGGGGTGTCCTGACCTCTTATCGTCGTGGGATTTATCCGCTCTGTGCTTGAGATTTAGACCTCATGCAGCTTCCTACCAATCCAATGGCTATCAGATATTCTAAGCGATATCCAACGACTCAGAATCTCTTATGTCCTGCGTGCTCCTCCATTGCTCCCTGGACATGGAAAACCAGTGGTCTAGATCTCTTCGGCTAATCCAATAGTAGTTGTGCTCCTCCTGAGCTTACACACTTTCTCCCTGACTCGGAAGAATTTCCAAAAGAAAAATGCCTCAAACTTTGCTTTGTTCTACAACCTTTGCAGCTACGACTCCATGCGTAAAATCAATTTCCCTCCTGATCTTGAATTTCTCTGAAACCTTAAGAGGTCTCCATGACTCCTGCACTCCTTGCAAAGTCTCTGAACACACGAAGGTGTTATCCCTTCTGATATTTTCCTGTAGCTTCGACCTCTAAGGAATTTATCCTTTTTCCTCTCCTTCACATGGAGAATTATGATGCCCTCCTGGCACTCCTTCAGTCAAGAAACCTCTTGCTGAGTCTGCAGGGTGTTCAACAACCCTGTGCATATGCTCAATACCCACTTGGAAGAACTCTTGCAGAATCTTGCAGTGATTCTATCTTCCTATTGAACTCACAATAGAGTTCCTCTGTGCATTTTGTGCCTGTGCTCAATGCCCTCCTAGAAGAGCCTTATAGAACTCCTCAGAGATTCTGTCTGCAACTGTGTCTCTCATACACAGCCTTACCTCCAAGGTATTCAACAACCTTGAGGTCTTCCTTTGAGCCAATGATTTCAACTACTGTGCACTCCTGGAATGCCTTTGTCTGAGTCCGTAGAATTCAAAAATGGTCTCTCTGTGCATGGTTATCAGAACCCACAGTGTTCTGTCACACCCTCCTAGTGTGAAGCCTCAAAGACCTCTAACCCTGAAATCAAACAACCCCCACAAATGCATACCTAAAATACATCTACAACATACAAAGAACACATAAAGACATTCATTCAACACATAATATACTTGCAGGAAAAACTTCTTCTATTTGTATTAATAAAAATGCCTCTTTACAAAGGTGTTTTGAGCGCAGACTGTAACAAGGTGTCAGTTCTTCTCTACTCTCTCTCTGCGTACTCTACTAGCTCTCTCCCATTCAAAATAGATACAATGATCATTTTCATGAGGGGTCTCTTCGATCTCTTCTCTCCAGACTCACCTACCCTATTCAATTACATTGAATGGGATGTCTAGTCCAGAATCCGATCTAGATCTTAGCCTTACAAACATTCCAGGCTATCTACTCTAATGCTTGTGCAAAGGTACGGCTCCATGGCTCAATAGCCTACAACATTAATTACATTCAATTTGAAATTTGAAATGAGACTGCTCCTCTTCCCATTGAATGTGTGCGTTGACATGGGTTGGCTGGATCGATGACTCACGTGGAGTGATGCTCCTGCATCATACTCCTCAGCTTTAAAATTCATGAGCTCCTTCTCATGAGCTTCCCATCTTAGTTGTTGAAATCCTCCTGGATCCCAAACAAATTTCTGGAGTTGTTCATCTGCTCCATCTCTCTGTTGCTACTGCATTTGCTGCACTGCTGCTACTTTTCTGCCCAATTTCTCCTTGCTGGAAGTCTCTACTGACTCTACCATCAACTTCCTGATCTCCTTGGTCACTTCGTCTAGCTTTGTTCTTGCAATCTCCTCGGCTGCATTTTGTTTCTGCAGATGGACAGATCACAATGATCTCCCATGCCATCCTCTTCATATTTTCTCAACCTCATCTGTTGGATGTCTATTCACCCTTCTCTCTAGGGCTTCCGTCTTGTCACACAGATCAACAAAGCTCATGTTGTCTGCCTCTTCTTCTTCAGCTTCTGCAAGTTCCAATGCTGTTGTCTTTTCAACTTCCTTTCTGAAAATATTGAGCCACTCCTCAGAATGCTCATCTTCCTCCCCTGCTTGGGTAGTTGCTAATGTATTCTCCAATTCTTCTTCCCTTATAGTCACAACTGGTTTTGTTTCTCCTATTTTTGTTGCTTCCTCTGCAACACAGATCTCTACCTCCTCTGGGCAAAGTGGTAGGAATATTTCAATTCCCCCAATCATTAGAATATTTCTATGATCTTCCCTCTCTGTGAGCTGCTTGGGTTGATTCACACTCTTCTCTGAGCTCACCTTCTCTTTTATCTCCTTGGGCTGATCTAAACTCACCTCTGAGTTCATGAGACTCTCAAACAGTCCCATTTCTGCTCCCATGCCCACCTGGCAATTTGGAAACTTTTTGTTGCCCTCCTAGCAATCCATGAGATCCCGCAGTGACCTCGTCTCATTTCCCTCCTGACAATGTGAAATTCCATGGCTATCCTCATGACAGTCTGTGAAATCCCACAATGACCTCAACTCCTTGCCCTCCTAGCAATTGGGAATTTCTAGGCTACCCTCCTGGTAGTCCTTGAGATCTTTTGCTGATCCCAATTGATCTTCAACACCACTAAGATTTCTCCCAGTTTTTGGTTCACATACACGAACCATATCCTCAGGTTCGTTGAGGTTTTCAGCATGCCTCAACCATCCTCTTAATAGCCTACGCTGTCTTCTAGCCATCAACTCCTTGATTGGCCATTTTACCTTCGGCTTCCTCATGGGCCATTCATATACCCATCTTGATTTGGCGTTTTGCTACATCCGTAATGCAAGTTTTTCTATCTCCACCCTTATATCAACGAGCTCTTCATCCATTTCCACTTTGCTCATTAGCTCTGGGTCTTTCCTTCCAGCATATCTACGACCTTCAATAGCCATCTTGTTGTCCATCTGCCCTCCTGGAAAATCTGTTGCTGTCACTCTTCACGCTTGAGTGTTTCAACTTCTCCTATAGTCCTCATGATTGTCTTCTTGATTGTTGTCTAGCTGCAAACAATCATCACAGAGTCTCCAACGATCTGTCTTCCTTTGCCTTCTCCTCACTTCCCTCTAACTATTTAATTGAATGTTTATTGAATATGTAAATTATATTGCATACAAATATCTAGAAGCATTAAATACTTTCTTGACTTTGATAGATGGTGGGTGTGATGAATTAAATGAGCATGGTGGAGTGTTATGTACATTTTGGGAAAAATTATCAAATAACATTTATTATCTAGCATGAGAATAAAGACTTTTTATTTTATTTTATTGTTGTTTAATTCAAGTCATTTATATTTAGTTTTATTTTAATGTTTTCCCAAAATATCTAGATAAGGGAGGTTGATGGATAATAATGAGGGGGTTGAGGAGACATGGGGAAGTGTGTATCAAAACTTGATGAGAGGAAATATTTCAAAGCTCTAATACCAAACATGACATGTATTAGAGTACTCCTTTTCCCTAGCTTACTCTGCCTGAGATATACAAACAAAATAAAGCTCTGATACCAAACTTGGTGTAGACCCCTTCTAACCCTCGGGCCAAAGTATGCTCACAGGATCATTCAAATTCCCCCCTGAGTCGAAGAGGCTCTTTTGATTCCTCACTGGAATCTCAAATTTCCGATCCACGGGTCCTGCTTCTACCCTCACGGTCTTCTGCACAGGACCATGAATTTTGGGTTTCGGGACTCACAGAGTTATGATGTCAAGAACCTCTGTCTTCTCGAACTCCTGAACACCGAAATGCCAAAATACCAAAAAGGCTTCAATCAACAATTAGCCCCCTGGTCTATGCCTTGGCCAGTATGACCACTTCTCATAAGACCATAGCATTATTCCCTTCAGGACTTATCAATATGAGAGCCCGACCTTTTGTCAATGGGACTCCCAAATTAAGGATTTCTGAAATCTCGATGGAATCTTCCTTTCAGGATTTTCCCCAAAGTCCTGGATTGCTGCTATGTGTCCTCCCTCAGAGGGACGGTCCTCGTCATTTCGTGATTTTGTGACTTGCGACCTCCAGTGACACAATCTCCTCTGTCAACTCGAATCCCTGATATCTGAAATACCGATGGACCCTCGATCTCCGCCACATTTCCTCCATGGATGGACGGTCCAGATCATTTCAGGACTTCACCAGGTGCGAAATCAAAAGACTCCCCTCTTCTATTTCCTGATGTTTGAATCCCTGAAATGGGTGATCTCGTGATACGTGTCCTCCCTCAGATGGACAGTTGTGATCTATTCGCTATTTCGGGACATTCACCATGGGTTGTCCTGACCTCTTGTCACCGTGGGATTTCTCTGCTCTGTGCTTGAGGTTTAAACCTCGTACAGCTTCTTGCCGATCCAAACACTATTGGGTATTCTGAGCGAGATCCAATGTCTCAGAATCTCTTCTGTCCTATGCGCTCCTCCACTGCTCCCTGGACGTGGAAAACCAATGGTCTAGATCTCTTTGGCTAATCCGACAACAATTGTGCTCCTCCTGAGCTTACGAGCTTTCTTCCTAACTTGGAAGAATTTCCAAAAGCAAAAGGCCTCAAAATTTGCTCTGTTCCGCGACCTCTGCAGCTATGACTCTGTGCATAAAAGCACTTTCCCTCCTGAGATTGACTTTCTCTAAAACCTTAAGATGTTTCCATGACTCCTGCACTCCTTGCAGAGTCTCTGTGCACATGAAGGTGCTATCCCTTCTGAGATTTTCCTGTAGCTTTGACCTCTAAGGAATTTATCCTTTTTCCTCTCCTTCATATGGAGAAATATGATGCCCTCCTGGCACTCCTTCGGTTAAGCAACGTCTTGCTGTGTCTGGAAGGTGTTCATCAACCCTATGCATATGCTCATTGCCCACTTGGCAGAACTCTTGTAGAATCCCGCAACGATTCTGTCTTCCTATTGAGCTCGCAACAGAGTTCCTCTGTGCACTCTGTTCCTATGCTCAATGCCCTCCTAGCAGAACCTTACATAACTCCTCAGAGATTCTATCTGCAACTGTGTCTCTCATACACAGCCTTACCTCCAAGGTATTCAACAACCTTGAGGTCTTCCTTTGAGCCAATGATTTCATCTACTGTGCACTCCTGTCACGCCTTTGTATGAGTCCAAAAAATTCAGAAATTCACTCTTAGTGCATGGCTATCAGAACTCGTAGTGTTCTGTCACACCCTCCTGGTGTGAAGCCTCAAAGACCTCTAACCCTGAAATCAAACAACCCCTACAAATGCATACCTAAAATACATCTACAGCATACAAAGAACACATAAAGACATTCATTCAGCACAAAATATACTTGCAGTAAAAACTACTTCTATTTGTATTAATAAAAATGCCTCTTTACAAAGGTGTTTTGAGCACGAATTGTAACAAGGTGTCGACACTTCTCTACTCTCTCTCCGCGTACTCTACTAGCTCTCTCCCATTCAAAACAGATACAATGATCATTTTCATGGGGGGGCTCTTCGAGCTCTTCCCTCAAAACTCACCTACCCTATTCAATTACATTGAATGGGCTGTCTAGTCCAGAATCTGATCTAGATCTTAGCCTTACAAACATTCAAGGCTATCTACTATAATGCCTGCGCAAAGGCATGACTCCATGGCTCAACAGCTTACAATATTAATTACATTCAATTTGAAATTTGAAATGAGGCTGCTCCTCTTCCCATTGACTGTGTGCGTTGACATGGGTTGGATGGATGGCTGATTGAAATGGAGAGATGCTCTTTCATCATACTCCTCAGCTACAAAATTCATGAGCTCCTTCTCATGAGCTTCCCATCTCAGCTATTGAAATCCTCCTGGATCCTAAACAAATTTCTGGAGCTGTTCATCTGCTCCATCTCTCTGTTGCTGCTTCTTTTCTACCCAGCTTCTCCTTACTGGCAGTCTCTACTGACTCTACCATCAACTTCTTGATATCCTCGATCACTTTGTCTAGCTTATCCAATGGATGGCTCTATTCTTACAATCTCCTCAACTGTATTTTCTTTCTATAGCTGGACAGATCAAAATGATCTCCCATGCCATCTTCTTCATTTGTTCCCAACCTCATCTGTTGGATGTGCATGCCTTGCACTATCACCCTTCTCTCTAGGGCTTCCATCTATTCGCACAGATCAGCAAAGTTCATGTTGTCTGCCTCTTATTCTTCAGCTTCTGCAAGCTCCAATGCTGCAGTGTTTTCAGCTTCCTGGCTGAAAATATTGAGCCACTCCTCAAAATGCTCATCTTCTTCCCCTGCTTGGGCAATCGCTAATGTCTGCTCCAATTCTTATTCCCTTACAGTCAATGTTGGTTGTCTTTCTCCTATTGTTGCTACTTCATCTGCAACATAGATCTCTTCCTCCTCTGGGCTAAGTGGTAGGAATATTTCAATTCCCCCAATCATTAGAAGATTTTTTTGTTCTTCCTTCTCTGTTAGTTTCTTAGGCTGATTTAAACTCCTCTATAATCTCACCTGCTTTGTTAGCTCCTAACACTGATCTAAAATCACCTTTGAGTTCATGAGACTCTCAAACAGTCCCATTTTTGTTCCCATGCCCACCTGGCAATTTGGAAACTTTCTGTTGCCCTCCTAGCAATCCATGAGATCCCGCAGTGACCTCGTCTCATTGCCCTCCTGAAAATGTGAAATTGCCTGGCTGTCCTCATGACAGTCTGTGAGATCCCGCAACGACCTCAACTCCTTGCCTTCCTGGCCATTGGGAATTTCTAGGCTTCCCTCCTGGCAGTCCTTGAGATCTTCAACTGATCCCAATTCATCTTCAGCACCACTAAGATTTCTCCCAATATCTGGTTCACATACCTGAACAATCTCCTCAGGTTCGTTGAGGTTTTCAGCATGACTCAACCATCCTCTTAATAGCCTACACTGTATTCTAGCCATCAACTCCTTGACTAGCCATTTTACCTTTGGCTTCCTCATGGGCCATTCATATACCCATCTCGACTTGGCGTTTTGCTACATCCGCAATGCAAGTTTTTCTATCTCCACCCTTATATCAATGAGCTCTTCATCTATTTATGCTTTTCTCATCAGCTCTGGGTCTTTCCTTCCAGTATATCTATGGCCTTCAATAGCTATATTGTTTTCTATCTACCCTAATGGAAAATCTGTTGCTGTCACTCTTCACCCTTAAGTGTTTCAGCTTCACCTACAGTCCTCCTGACTGTCTTCTTGATTGTTGTCTACCTACAAACAATCATCACAAAGTCTCCAGTGCTCTGTATTCCTTTGCCTTCTCCTCACTTCCCTTGCCTGAAATCTACAGACAAAATTCAAATCTCTAATACCAAACTTGGTGTGTATCAGAGTACTCCTTTTCCCTAGCTTACTCTACCTGAGATATATAGACAAAATCAAGATCTAATACCAAACTTGGTGCAGACCCCTTCTGACCCTCAGGACGAAGTCCACTCACAGGATCATTCAAATTCCCCCCTGAGCTGAAGAAACTCTTTTGATTCCTCATTGGAATCTCAAATTTTCGATCCACAGGTCCTTCTTCTACCCTCACAGTCTTCTGCACACGACCATAAATTTTGGGTTTCGGGACTCATAGAGTTATGATGTCCAGAACCTCTGTCTTCTTAAACTCCCAAACACCGAAATGTTGAAATGTTGAAAAGGATTCAATCAGCAATTAGCCCCCTGGGCTATTCCTTGGCCCGTATGACCACTTCTCATAAGACCACAGTCTTATTCCCTTCGGGACTTATCAATACGAGAGCCCAACCTCTTGTTAATGGGACTCCCAAATTCTGGATTTTCGAAATCCCGATGGAATCTTCCTTTCAGGATTTTCCCCAAAGTCCTGGATTGCTGCTATGTGTTATCCCTCAGAGCGATGGTCCTCGTCGTTTCACGATTTCGTGATTTGTGACCTACAATGACACAATTTCCTCTATCAACTCAAATCCCCAATATCCGAAATACCGATGGACCCTCGATCTCCGCCACGTTTCCTCCATGGATGGATGGTCTAGATCGTTTTAGGACTTCGCCAGGTGCGAAGTCAAAAGACTCCCCTCTTCTATTTCCCGATGTTTGAATCCCCAAAATGGGTGATCTCGTGATACATGTCCTCCCTCATATGGAAGACTGCGATCTATTCATTATTTTGAGACTTTCACCATGGGGTGTCCCGACCTCTTGTTACCATGGGATTTCTTCGCTCTGTGCTTGAGGTTTAAACCTCATGCAACTTCCTGACGATCCAATGGCTATCGAGTATTCTGAGCGAGATCCAGCGGCTCAGAATCTCTTCTGTCTTGCATGCTCCTCCACTGCTCCCTGGATGTGGAAAACCAGCGGTCTAGATCTCTTCGGCTGATCTGACAACAATTGTGCTCCTCCTAAGCTTAGGCGCTTTCTCCTTGACTCGAAAGAATTTCCAAAAGCAAAAGGCCTCAAACTTTGCTTCATTCTAGGACCTCTGCGCCTATGACTCTGTGCGTAAAATCACTTTTCATCCTAAGCTTGACTTTCTCTGAAACCTTAAGAGGTTTCCATGACTCTTGCACTCCTTGCAGAATCTCTGTGCACACGAAGGTGCTATCCCTTCTGAGATTTTCCTGTAACTTCGACCTCTAAGGAATTTATCCTTTTTCCTCTCCTTCAGATGGAGAAATATGATGCCCTCTTGGCACTCCTTTTCTCAAGCAACCTCTCGCTGAGTCTATAGGGTGTTCAGCAACCATGTGCATATGCTCAATGCCCACAACACAACGATTCTGTCTTCCTATTGAACTCACAACAAAGTTCCTCTGTGCACTCTGTGATTGTGCTCAATTCCCTCCTGGCAGAGCCTTACAAAACTCCTCAGAGATTCTATCTGGAACTATGTCTCTCATACACATCCTTACCTCTAAGGTATTCAACAACATTGAGGTCTTCCTTTGAGCCAATGATTTCATCTACTATGCACTCCTGGCACGCCTTTGTCTGAGTTCGCAGAATTCAGAAATGCACTCTCTGTGCACGGCTATCAGAACCCGTAGTGTTCTGTCACACCCTCCTGGTGTGAAGCCTCAAAGACCTCTAACCTTGAAGTCAAACAACCCCTGCAAATGCATACCTAAAATACATCTATAGCATACAAAGAACACATAAAGACATTCATTCAACACAAAATATACTTGCAGGAATAACTGCTTCTGTTTGTATTAATAAAAATGCCTCTTTACAAAGGTGTTTTGAGCGCAGACTGTAACAAGGTGTCATCTCTTCTCTACTCTCTCTCCGCATACTCTACTAGCTCTCTCCCATTCAAAACAGATACAATGATCATTTTCATGAGGGGGCTCTTCAAGCTCTTCCCTCCAAACTCACCTACCCTATTTAATTACATTGAATGGGTTGTCTAGTCCAGAATCGGATCTAGATCTCAGCCTTACAAACATTCAAGGCTATCTACTCTAATGCCTGTGCAAAGGCATGGCTCCATGGCTCAACAACCGACAACATTAATTACATTCAATTTCAAATTTGAAATGAGGTTGTTCCTCTTCCCATTGAATGCATGCGCTGACGTGGGTTTGTTGGCTGGTTGATTGACATGGAGAGATTCTGTTGCATCACCTCTTTATTCTTAATCGGCAGAAACATGTGCATCCTACCATTTTTCTCCAGGGTGTATGGATTCTTTCTCCCATCATGAATCACATTTCTATCATATAGCCATGGTCTACCCAACAATAGATGACAAACATCCATGGGAATGACATCACATAATATTTCATCTTTATATCCTCCTATTTTAAATTCAACTAAACATTGTTTAGTTACATTTACGTGATGTCCTTTTTGCAGCCACAAAACTTTATATGGGCTTGGATGTGCAACAGTCTCCAGCTCCAGCTTTTCTACCATCTCTGTAAATACGAGATTGTCTGTGATACCGCTGTCCACTATGACCTTGCATACTCTGTCTTTAGTTTTGCAAGCAATCCAAAACAAACTATTTTTTTGG
>JZKD02S0323731.1:0-16157 GCA_000966675.3 Picea glauca | reverse complement strand
ACCTTTTGGGGCTTCTAGATGACATATGAGGGTCCTCCAACTTCGTAAGGCCATAACTCTCAAACTGTGAGGAGTTATGTGACATTCTACATACCACCAGAAATTGCATGACATGTACTATCCATATAGAATAGTATTATCTGAAAATATATCATAACTCATACTGCTACCCATCAAACAAACTTGGGTCCATTACCCAAACTTGGGGTCTCCAACTTCTCATGGCCATAACTCTCTAACCCTGAGGAATTATGTGACGTTCCACATACCACCAAAAATGAAATGACAAGAACTATCCATCTAGGATATTTTACCTGACAAATTCACTTTCCTTCATCTCATTATTCCATAATTAATCATGGGTTCTCTTACTCCACAAAGCGTCTTCCCATGAGGGCTTTCACCATAAGGGGACCACTTTAGAGTTCATCCATATTTACTTCTTATCAACCATGACAAAAAAATAATGAGTCATATTTACATCAAACAATATTCAGTCCATTACCCAAACATTTATGCTATGGGGCTTTCTTCAAGGGTTGACATCAATGACAACCAACCTTAATCAACAAGTGTGTGCATGTACTGCGTAGTAAAATGATGAAATGGGCACATTCCAGGATATTGCGCGCAACAAACTTATGTGCGCACAATTTGGAGGCCAGGAAGACTTTGTGTATATGTTGTGTGTTATAGGTTGGTGAGCCAGTTATTATAATCTAGGAGGCTTATGTTTTTAGCTAGGATTGAGAGCCTAGATGTTAAAGGCCAGTGTTCCTACTTTTGTATATGTCTCAACATTAATATAAAAAACATCGTTGTGCGCAAACCAACCATGATAAAAGAGTACGGGGGAATAAACTCCACTAGTTAGGGAAAGGGAGGGGGATAAAAGTTAAGGGAAAATGGATAAGCTAGGAAGCTTAATCCAAAAAGGAATATTATATTAATATTCCTTAAAATATAAAGTATGGGTAATTATTTTATCATAAGTTCCAAAGTTGGGGACAAGTGGGCCAAAGTAGCTCCCAACATGACAAGTGTCAAGTTGGGGACATCCATACATATTGTGGGGACTTAGTTCATTTTCTCATCCTTCCATCATCTTTTATATGATTCCTTACATCATTCATTCATCCAGTCAATCATCCATGAGAATGCACACACCCATTGATCTATCCTTCGTATCTTCATGAGTGTACCTGAGCCTATATCCATAGCCATTTTGTGTTGGTGTAGCTAGTTAGTTGGGGAGATGGACTGAAGAAGCGGGTTGTTGGGCCCGTGTGATACTAAAGAAGAGGGTTTCCAAGCCCGTGGGATATTGAAGAGGCGAGTTGTCAAGCCCATGATAATTTTCTCTCTAGGTGAGAGAATTGTTGGGAATTGATTTACCGAAGGTGCTAAACTACAACTACAGGGCTCTAAGACTTTTTGTCCAGCATGTTATTGAAGCTCTAGAAGGGAAGTGGGGCAGCCGAAGGACTATTGAGCAGAGAAGGGGCACACTTCCTGGGGTGGGATAGGCATGTGGGGAATGAGGGATTGTAGGCTGTTAGTTTGAGTTGGCACCTGAGACATAGTCTTTCCTGTTGTCTATGGGCCTTTAGCCTGGTTAGGAATCCCTTTATATTTTAGTCCTAGCTCTGGGGTGACTCACTGTTGAGATTGATGAACAATGCGGTCTAAGGCTGGGAGGTTCGCGGAAGGTCTGAACGTAGTTAGTGACATTATTACCAAGATAAGTGCCAATTGTGTGATAAATTTACATGATGCATTGTTATTTACTAACTTATTTTTATGGGTTATCATATGTGTGGTTATAACTGTGTTTATTTTTATGGGTGTTTCCTGTATATAATTCATGTATATGTTTATTGTTATTTCAGTGTGAATTTGTGCATTTACAGATGTATTTGTGTGTTTACACACACACACACACACACACACACACACACACACACACACACACATATATATATATATATATGCTTCCGCAAGAGCTTTGTGTGTATATATTTTAATTGTATGTAGTTCAAAACATTTATGTGGCATATCTCAGTTGGATATTAGGTATGTTACAGTATGTTCTATAGAGAGAACAAAAAGAGTTATTTGGCGTAGCATGGCCTGACATGGATGGACGGGGACGTTACAATATGGTATCAAAGCTTCAGTTTTCAACACTGAGCCTGGATGGTTCGCGAAACTTCAGTTGAAGCGAAATGTTAGAGAGGATTTATTTCAAAGTGGCCAAATTTCAGTTTCTTTTAGAATGCCCATGGTAAAATTTAGAAGCAATGACGCGGAATCGGGAAAATCACCAATTTTTCTTGTTAAATTCGGGGAAAATTGAGAAATTTGGCCAAGTAATGAGATATTCTTGATTTAATATATGTTCTAGAAAATTTGGATCTAGAATGGGTCAAATTGAAGTTACCAAAAAGCCATAACAGTTAGAGCGAGATTAGTAATTAAAATTCTCAATTCATGAATTGATTTTGGGAAAAATTCATTCCAGAAATGTCAACCCACAACGATTTGTTGTTGTAGAGGTTGAATTGGTGTTATCAGGGTGAAATTGAATGAATTTTGTGGTTGTTGAATGTCTATGGTGAATTGGGTAAAAAGTTAGGAAAAATCCCCAATTTCTACAACGAAATTCAGGAGGGATTCATATGCATAAAAAGGAGTGTGCATGGGTGGGCGCACTAAAAATGCATGTTGCACAGTAAAAGCTTGATATATGTAAGAATTGGGCACTGTGCAGAAAAATGTTAGCGTGTGGGTGCACGCGCTAAAATTTGGTACCGTGCGGGAAAATAGTGGTGTGCTGGTGCGCGCCCTAAATCTTGACACCACGCGGGAAAATGTTGGTAAGCGGGTGTGCGCACTAAATTTTTGGCACAATGCAGAAAATGTTGGTGTATGGGTGTGTGCACTAAATTTTGGTGCTGCACGGAAAAATAATAATGGCACGCGTGGTGTGCACAGTATTGGCAGAGCACAAAGGAGTTTGGTTGTTGCATAGTGGGGCGTACTAAACTTTGGCATGGTGCAACGCGTTGAGTGAAATCCGTGCAAAATATCATCATGTGATACAAAAAGTGCACGCGGTGGATATTGGCACACGACATAAAAGTAGTGCGTGCAAGTTATTGACGTGACAAAGAAGTGAAAAACAGTGGTTCTAAAGTGCGCGAAGCACGATTTACCTTGTGTTGTTGTTGCACATGGTAAATATGGGTTTACAGGTTGAAATTTGTGTGTGCAGAGTCTTTTGGAGGGTGAATAACAGCACAAAATCAGTGATTTTCTGCGATGTTTTATATCATTTGAGCATCATCTTTTTACAACGCATTTTTGAGGCCTTCAGATCATTTTTAGATACTAAAAAACCACGAGAACAGAGTGTTCCAAGGCACACTCTGTCTTTGAATCTCAAATAAAATATCTCAGAGAGAGCTTTATAATGGTGTAAATTGTTCGTCAATCAAAGTTTTTATGAGAAAGTTACAACACAAACAGTGAAGGGTAAATTTTAATACCCATGTAGCTTCAAAGAGCCATAAATTTCTGCTCCGGAATCAGATTGAGGTGCAGGAGTAGTCAATGGAAAGATATTGAACCATAGAAGACAATACCAGAGCTGAATTGAATGTTTGGGCATGTTTAATATTTCAAGGAAGGTACCTGTAGTATATCAGTTACAATATGGTATTTTGGCCTAGAACTTCAGCAGGCTGTAACTAGCATCTTGGAACCCAGAAAAAGGTGAAACTTGGTCAGAGTGCTTAGAATATCTATATGCGGACACCCAATTGAGATCCTATGAAAAATCCAATGGGGTAGGTGTGAAATTGCTTAATTACAACGCATAATTGTACCAAGTTGATGTATGAATAGAAAAATTAATGGGCAATTTTCAAATAACCATAACTTTCTGCTCAAGACTTGGAATTGAGCATGTGAGTGGGCGTTGGAAAGGTGTTGGAAAGTGGAATCTAAATATACACCCAAAAAATTGATCCAAACATTCATATTTTTAGGAAATTATAAGAAATGGTTCTGATATATTATTGAACCATAATGGTTCATAATTTTCATGAAAATTGATGAGTCAGTTAACCTGACAAAGTTTTGTTGGCTGCACATTTTGCAGAGTTAAATTTTTTTAGTTATTAATAGGTGAGAAGGTTGAATTTTAGTTAAAAATAAGTAGAGATACTCAAGGAAAGAGTGCTATGATAAAAATATTTAATAAGATTATCAAAATCCAAGATCCCAAAATGTCAAGGTATGAATCTTGGTGCACCCATAAAATCTTTGGAAGCCACTATAGGAATTCCTCTCATGTTATTAAAGTATTCAATGGAATTTGGGCAAAGGAATAGATCATGTAGTGAATGAATTAGTGAACACTCCCAAAGAAATCAATATACAAACTAAGCAATACCTTTGAGTCAGATCTATTATAAAAGGAATTGACTATCAGAATGATAGTAATCAGATAAATAAAGAGGCTTAATGCACATATGGATAAGAAGTGCATTATATCTAGGTATTAATTATGCAATTGTAGAGTAATTCTTTCATTATGGTTATCGGAGTGCGAAGTGGAAGCATGGTATGAAGGGCATCGATATGGCATGATAGAACTGGATTGTGCAGGGCAGGTTGAAATTAGATTGGTCTAGATAGGGGAAAGTAATAGCCAACAATAAAATCCAAGTACTAATATGATCAGTTAAGTCAAGTATAAATCAAGTACCTCAATGAGGAATTTGGTGTTAACTATCCAAGGTTACTAAGAAAACATGACTAGAAACATAATTGGGTCATGTAGGAGTTGGATCAGAGGAATCCAAATAATAGTGAAATGATGAAAATTAATATCAGCATAATATGTAGTTGCAAGTCCATGAACATGCTAGGATAATGGAAGAAAAATTCATGGGGTCGATATCAATAAAATGGGAATGCATGAAAACACTCCAAGAGGGAAAGAAAGAATACTAGTAGAGATTATTGATGCATTCCAAAGGTATTGAAGATATTTCCACAATAGCATGGAGATGTCAAGCCAAGAAAGACTTAAAAGTGGAATGAATCTATGTAGAGAGTCAGTAAGGAACCATCAAGAAGAAAATGATTCTATAGATGTTTTTGAATGCAAAAGCGATGGTGCCTGAGAAGAATCCATATCAAATGGCATGGAGCCATGAGTGACATTCCCAGGGGGTGGAAATATCACTTGAAATTATGTTGGTAAATTAAAAGCATCATTAAGTGCTTTTAATTAATTCTCTACAGTCAGAGTAGGAGGCATATGCCCATCCTTACAGCATGCCAAGAGATTGGTTATGAAAACCAAGTTTGAGGCTAGTTGGAAAGTAGTGGAGAGGGTGGAAGAAAACCCAAATACTAAAGTATTTAGTCCAGAAAGATCTAAATTAGTTCAGTCAAAAAAATAAATGGATGTTGAAGATCCAAAGTCTATAATCCTGCATGATGGGATTTATAATTCATCCAAGTATGAGTTAGGATAGATGGATCTGGGAAGTAAACAAAAGTTGAAGGTTAATATCAATTTAGTAATTGGATGGAAAATAAAAGGCAACCAAGAGTGATTTCTCTAGAAAGTGCTCAGATCAGAAATAGTCATGCACAATGGTTTCAGTGAAGAGCACTTGAAGATTCGGGAATCCGGAAGAATGGAAGACTTCTGGGATAATCAAGGAAACGTGATGCAGGAAGAAAGAAGTTGTTGAAATCACTGTAGAAGCAAATATTTTATGGCTTTTTGGGACAACCATAAAGAGTTGGAATGCTTGCATGTTTGCAAGTGTTGTTGATAATGTTGCTACATATGGAAGGAAGCAACATAAGTATGGAATGTTGATTAAATAATGATAAATAGGAATGAGATCTTCGACTGTCATCAACTAATCAGGAATCATTAAATTCATTTAATGGCAACCATGCAGGTAAGTATTTCTCTTTTGGAAATTATGTTGCATAATTGCCAAAGGGAAATTCAGGTAAGAATTCCCCCAAATTGAAGTTTATAATACAGTGTATGGTATTGTTTAACTACATTGACAAGATTAATTTACCACTATGTGTGGTAAAGGCTAGATGCATGTTATATTTATCAAAGATTTTATCTTTTAAATGTGCACACTGACATATTAGAATGTCATGTTAATTGGTTATGAGGCAATAACCAAAGAAAATAAAAGATAATAACTTGTTATAGGAATGATGCTAAGAAAGCTAGTCATGTATGAGACTAGGACATGGTTGGATATGGCAAGGTATGGTTATAGAAAGGTTATGTGCGACACAAATACCCAATGAGATTCCTACCTTTAAATAAAAATTGGACTGCAACCTTTTTGCTAACACTAATAAACACTACATAATTGTATTCTTGGTGTAGTGTTCGGGTTGAAAAGGAAGGCATCCAATTCATTGAGAAGACAGTGGGAAGTGTATAGAGATGTCTCAATACATTGGCCATATTTCCAATTATGGATGGTGAGATACATGAATTAGATGAGGATCATTATGAGAACCAATCAAAAGTTGCATTGAAAAAGTAGGAATTGAGAGTTTCACTCATGCTTCGTAAGTGGCAGAGTTGCACTCATACATGATGGAATTGTATACTTAAATGCATTTTGATGAATGCATTTTGTGAGTGCATGTATATATGTTTTTGCATGGAAATAATTATACTAATGGATGAAATGTTGCTAACTCATGAAGTTGAGAACATTTCAGTAATTGTTAAACATTGCAACATGAAAGTTGCAAGTGAGGTAGCCATAGGAATAGTGACTACAGAAAATTTCCTGTTCAGAAACTTGAAGAAATGAAATTAGTGTTATTAATTAGGAACATACATATGTATGGAATGATGAGCCATTCTATTTGGTTAAATTGTTTGATAATTTTGATTGAATTGCCAGGTGCAACCAATTCCAAGATAATTGCATAATGTGTTGTACATGTTGAATTATGATGTATAGAAAATACTGACAACGTGTTGGTTGTATGAAATACATAATAATTGTAGGGAAAATGGTATTTAGCATGGTGCTTGCTAAAATCCATAAGGAAAACTACATTCTATTATTCCAACAACGATGAAAAATTTATGAAATATAATTTCATGTTTTGGGGAAAAGTTAAATTCCCTTTGAACTATGTTTGAGTTCCTAAATGAATTCTTTTATGTTCTCTCATGATAATTTCACATGTGTGATGTAGATGAGATTATATTGATTAAGTTGGAACTCCTGGAGCCATGGTGCTTTGAGACTTCATGTCTGGCCTTTGCTGGAGACCTGGAAGGGAAGTTGAGAAACTGATGAACTGTTGGACAGTGAAGGTGCATACTACCTTGGGTTGTACAGGGATGTGGGGAAGAGAGACCGTTGGTTGGAGTGTTGTTGATTTTTGGCACCTTGGACTAGACTATGTTGATATTGATTGTGTATCGTGGTTATCTTGGGAAGCTATTGCCCTGATGGAGTCATAGCCCTGCTCGGGGATGGTAGGCTACTGAGAGTTTATCAGCCATGCGATCTAACGTTGGGTGGAATGTTGTGGATCTACAACCAATTTTTGCTTCAATGATGTTTAATTGAAGCATGTAATAAGGAACAATGAGCTAAATTATTTCCTAAAGCATCTCTATGGAATAAAGAAATTAACTTCCAGTTGTAGTATGAGTACGAGAATTGGCGCTAGAAAGTAGAGCACCAGATGGATAACAAGCTTCCAATAGCTAAAGCTTGGATATTTTAAGAATTTGAATGGTACATGGTATATAATGTACTGAGGACAATGCATAAATAAGGGAAGGGGATTGTAATATCCTAGGTGGAACCCCAACTGTAAATGTAATAATGTACTTAAGATGGTGAGTTTTTTTATATATTTTTTGCATGAATCTTCCATGGCATAGTGTGTGCATGTACTGCATAGTAAAATGATGAAATGGGCACATTCTGGGATACCGCACGCAACAAACTTATGTGCGCACAATTTTGAGGCCAGGAAGCCTTTGTGTATATGTTGTGTTTTATAGGCTAGTGAGCCAGTTATTATAAGCTAGGAGGCTTATGTTTTGAACTAGGTCAGATAGCCTGGATGTTAAAAGCTAGTGTTCCTACTTTTGTATATGTCTCAACATTAATATAAAATACATCACTGCGTGCAAACCAACCACGATAAAAGAGTATGAGGGACTAAAATCCACTAGTTAGGGAAAGGAAGGGGGCTAGAAGTTAAGGAAAAAGGGATAAGATAGGAATCTTAAGCCAAAAAGAAATATTATATTAATATTTCTTAAAATATAAAGTATGGGTAATTATTTTATCCTAAGTTCCAAAGTTGGGGACAAGTGGGCCAAAGTAGCTCCCAACATGAAAAGTGTCAAGTTAGAAATCCCTTTACCTAGGTGGAGTTTAGTCCTAGCTCGGGTGTGACTCATTGTTGTGAGTGATGAACACTGTGGTCTAAGGCTGGGAGGTTCGTCGAAGGTCTACACACAGTTGGTGACATTCTTACCAAGATAAGTGTCAATTGCATGATAAATTTACATGATGTATTGTTATTTATGTGCTTATTTTTATGGGCTATCATATGTGCGGTTATAACTGTGTTTATTTTTCTGGGTGTTTCCTGTATATTGTTATTTCCATGTGAATATGTGCATTTATAGATGTATTTGTATGCTTGCGCTTATATATATATATATGTTTCCGCAAGATCTCTGTGTGTATATATTTTAATTGCATGCAATTCGAAAAATTTATGTGGCATGTCTCAGTTGGATACTGGGTATGTTACAGTATGTTCTGCAGAGAGAGCAGAAAGAGTTCTTTGGCGTAGCATGGCCTGACATGGATGGTTGGGGACGTTACAAGAGAGGTTTCAAGTTAAAATAGGAGGTCCATGACAAACAGGTTTGAAAAGATTCTTCATAAAATCGGTTGGAATTCACATCTTATAAGTGTGTTTTAAGCAGTTCTATCAACCGACCAACCGAGAAAATCAAGACATTGGATTATCAATACAATAACAAAGCAAATGACTCTGGTCTAATTACACCACTTTCTTTGTTTTTATTTTTTGATCCTACAATGATCAACGATCAGATTTCATTATGACTATTCTTTTGTTGTATGTACAGGTATTCTATTGTATGGGAGAGTTGGTCCAGTTACACTGGTTACTGGGTTATGAATCCAATAGGAAGCACATAACTGGCCCATTGATCACGTAATAGAATGACTCTTTTTAATTGTATGCCAGTCTGGTTAATCCATCATCGGTCCCACTGGACCACCGGAACACCAGACGATTAGGCCATTGACTCGCTTGAAAACACACTTTGTGTGTTTATTCTGGTTTGTTTAACCGACCACTATGGCACCGAGGTTACTAAATAAATTTGTACAGATGATCATGGGTCTAGTTCGGTTCCTTTGATCCTAGTCGTTGATCCCTTTGATAAATGATTAGATTTGGATGAATAAAAAAGCCTTGCCACTGGGTCATTGAGGCCATGGGGCTGTTAGATTTTAGTGAGCTATTGCTCATGTATTCCTTTTAAATTTTCTATCAACAATTACTTGAAACATAACTACTACAACAAATCAAAATCACAAGAGGAAGCTCAATGCACAAGTACACAAGAAGTATTCTGGGAAACCCTTCTCAACAAGGGAAGAAAACCTAGCCAATCCTTTTCTATATTCCTCAAGATAAAGACCCCCCACACCATCACCAAAACTATCACACAAGAGGGTGCTACAATTCTCATAATTTCAGACCACAACTTATGAAATCATGAGATGAGACAATGATAAGTGTGTTTCCTCAATGGGGATTCACCTTTATTTATATAATACTTGTCACATCAAATGATGTGTGTATTGGCACAATAGGGCCGACCTGAATAACTAAAAATATAATTAATAATTACCATATTAATTATCTTTTATATTATTTATATTTTACATTAATTATTAATCACATTAAGGTGGGGCCGACCTGTACCCTTTACATTACAATTAGGGTTACAGTCATGTTTGACTCTTGAACAATATAGCAAGGGATCGTATACACCCACTAGTGCTCATCCACTAGGGGGACATCCATAGGGATGTCCATTTATCTGGCTCACTACATTAAAAACATGAACCACTTCTTGACTAGTGCTCATCCACTAGGATCATGTTCACATGTGCTCGTCCATGGGCTCTTCCACTCAATAGATCTTCTTTCCCACTACATTACAAAATAAAGTCATTTGGAGTTTCTTGTCAACTCTTCTTATCAGAGGAGGCTAATACATCATCTTCATTTCTGTTCTCATGACAATGCACCCAACACTTTGAGATTTCACACAATCACATTGTGCTCAACCATAAGCACATCCAACTCTGCAAATCACCTTTCTCACAGTGTTATAGAGGAGAATCATCTGGATTTCTTCTCAACTCTCTATATGCAGGAGGTCATCTCTACATTCCAACATTGTCTCATATAGGAACCACACACCCTTCTCAAGGGATTTCTCTCAGGTTTGTAAGCTGGAGAATATCTCACATAGTTGCAATGATCCACATCTCACGGGATTATAAGATGGAGAATGTCTCACATAGATGCAATCACCAACACTCTCTCTCATCTAGGGAGACATTCTTCATCATGCCAAGTCTCACATGGATGTACTTTGAACTTTGTCTTGGTTGGAGTCATCAACACTCCCTCTCAACTTAGGGAAGCATTCTTCACCAAGGTAATTTGGTGTAGGTGTTTGCAATCTACTCATGTGTAGGAAAGTACTTCATGTGTAATATTTTCCTTTTTATCATATCTATGATATAAATACATTTCATCTCGTCGTGTTTCGATCCATCGGGAAACACTGGGTTCTCAAAGAGATTTACACATCGCTCTTGGTTATCATTATAGGATCCATATCATGGTCAAGTAAATAGGTCAGAAGCTTGTGAATCCATATGGATTCTCACATTCAATGCTATATACTTTTCTTGTGTGGTACTCAAGGCCATAGAGTTTTGTTTCCTGCTGCATCAGGAAATCATGGAAAAATTCATGGTAAGACAACAACTGGATGTGCTCTTCCAGTCCATTGTACTCTCTTCTCAATCTGTATCAGTATATCCTGCAAACTCAAGTTCACATTGGAGGCATATCTTAGGACATATCCAACTATGCCTCATATATATCTCAATACATGTTTCGTTGTTGTCCAATGAGTCTATCTTGACTGACTTATGGAATGGCTAATTACATTCACTGCATAACATGAATCAAGTCTAGTGTTAACTAGATACATCAATGATCCAATCAACTGTGGATCAATCTTGTCTGAATCATCTTTTTTCATACCAATCTTCCTTAATATTCCCACTATATATTTTCCTTGACTCATGAAAATATCATCGTTCCTCTGTCATACTTCTTGTCCCAAGAAGTAGTGCCTCATACTCATATCCTTCATCTCGAAATCATAAGTCAAAACTTACTTGTATCCAACAACAAGGCTTTCTGAATAAGTCATCAAAATCAGGCTCTCATCACCAACACTATAATAATATAGATTTGTATCAACAACACTCTTGCTGAAACCCTCTTGCTGAAACCCAAAATCATCAAGAATCCATCCATATGATATATCTTCCAACTCATGGATGGTAGTATGGATGGAAGTGTATCGGGCTTATTGGATCAAGTGTCACATCTTAGAAAACTCCCTCTGTTTGTGAGAATCCTCTGATGACAAGTCTCATTTTGTATTTCTCGATACTTCCATAAGTTGCATGTCTATTTGCCTCTTACATAGTTTGTTAAGCCCATACAGGCCTTTTATGACCTACTGTAAAGTCCCTAGGAATATCAACTGGATCAAATGTATCAATGGCTCTCTCCCTCTGAATAGCTAATGGGGAGAAGGTATTTGTCTTTTCCTTCTTATCAATTAGTTTTGACTCCCTTTAAGTCAAGTGACTCCCTCTGGAGTTTTTGAAGGAAAAACATCTTCCTTTGTTGTTAACCTTCCTGGAACAAGGAAACAAATGAAAAGGAAACAAGACAAGAGTATCTCCTAGAGGATATTCATGAGTACATATCTATAATCATGAGTACATTCCTATGAATAGCTAATTGAATGGCATATTTACTCCCAATCCCATTTGTTTATTCTCTATGCTAAATATGAGGATCCCTTCCAAAAGATCCAACCTAGTGAGGAAGCTTATGTAACTATCGATTCCTTGATCCCATTTGATGAAGAATAAGCAATCGAAGGAGAGACGATTTATGCATATTTACGGTGTAGTCTCATCATGATTTCTATTTTGTTTTCTCTATATGTCATGCCACTAGAGTTATATATTTAATAGGTTGCTTTTGCTGAGAATTTACATTGTCTAGACTTCCTAATACAGTCATATAGCTGATTTTCTAAGCTTAATAAAGTACATACTTTCTATTGCAATTATGTAGCTAATATGCTGAGATTCTTTTAGACATGGCTACATTTTCTAGTAGGCCGAGTTGCCAAGGGACAAGCGACGGCCTTTCCCTTCTGTCTAGAAAACTTGAACAATGTTTTTTTTAGGCCAACGGTCATTTTAGGGAGTGTTACCATAGGTTTGTCTAGATCCATTCCCCCTTTAATTTTATGCCAGAGGAACCTAACCCTCCTTCCTTCTTTTTCTATTGGGGTATTGTTTTAGCAGTATTAGAGGCCTGTAACAACTTTTAAATGGATATCCAGCCCTCCTCCTATATACCTCAGTTGCTTGTGGGGTTTATTTGAGGCTCCTCCCTTTTCTTCATAACTGTAAGCTTCATCCTCTTTCATAGAATTTTAGGGCTACTTGTGGGGTTTCTCCTAGGATCTGACCCTTTATTTATAGTTGTAGACTCTAGCCTCTTCTTTGCCACATAGATGTTTCCCTTCTGGTCTCTTTTCCATACATCACAGAAGGGAGATCTGACCTTTTTCCTCCTCACACCTACAACAATGTTTCAACATGCCTTTCCTTCAATTATTTAATGTGCAATGGTTTTCTTCAAGCCTTCTCTGATACCATGTTAGATTTTAGTGAGCTATGGCTCATGTATTTCTTTTAAATTTCCTGTCAACAATTACTTGAACCATAACTATTGCAGTAAACCAGGATCACAAGAAGAAGATCCATGCAGAAGTACACAAGAAGTATCTTGGGAAACCCTTCTCAACAAGGGAAGAAAACCCAACCAATCCTTTGCTATGTTCCTCAAGAGAAAGACCTCCCACACCATCACCAAAACTAGCACACAAGAGGGTGTTGCAATTCTCATAATTTCATACCACAACTTCTAAAATCATGAGATGACACAACGATAATTATTTTTGTTCAATGTGGATTAACCTTTATTTATTTAAGAATTGTCACATCAAATGATGTGTCTATTGGCACAATAGGGCCGACCTCAATAACTCAAAATATAATTAATCATTACCATATTAATTATCTTTTATATTATTTGTCTTTTATATTAATTATCTTTTACATTAATTATTAATCACATTAAGGTGGGGCCGACCTGTACCCTTTACATTACAATTAGGGTTAGAGGCAGGTCTGCCTCTTGAACAATATATCAAGGGATCTTATACACCCACTAGTGCTCAAACACTAGGGACACATCCATAGGGATGTCCATATCTCTAGCTCACTGCATTACATAGATGAACCACTTCTTCACTAGTGCTCAACCACTAGGATCACGTTCACTTGTGCTCATCCACAGGCACATCCACTCAAAATATCTTCTTTTCCACTATAGTACACAAGAGAGACATCTGGATTTTCTCATCAACTCTTCTTCTCAGAGGAGGCTAATACATCATCTTCATTTATGTTCTCATGACGATGCACCCATCACTTTTGGATTTCACACATTCACCTTGTGCTTAGCCACATGCATGTACAACTTTGCAGAACACCTCTATCACTGTGTTACAAAGGAGAATCATCTGGAGTTCTTCTCAACTCTCTGTATAGAGGAGGTCATCTCTACGTTCCTACTCTGTCTCAAATAGGAACCACACACACTTCTTCGGGTCTTTCTCTCAAGTTTGTAAGCTCGAGAATATCTCACATAGCTGCAACGATCCACATCTCACGGGTTTGTAAGTTGGAGAATGTCTCACATAGTTGCAATCATCAACATAGGCCACCATGATTCTCCTTCACTTGTCCTTTCAAGGGTAATGGGGACAATCTAGTTCCTTTATTCTCATCCATTGATCCTTCATTAATGAACGATCAGGATCTCCTTCTGCTTCAAACCCTTACACTTAAAAAAAAACTCTTATGTACAAGCTTGTTGCACCGTAAGGATCTGGTTGCACTTGCAAGACGTTTGATATCACCCTCCATCAAACTCGTAGATCCTATTTTGAATCGTACTTTGATCTACAAGCTTCTCTTGGAATGATATGATCTCCACTCTATGAAAAGTCTTACACCTTGTGCTCTGATACCATCTATAACAAGGATGCAGAAAATCTATGGGGAACAACATGCCCTTATCAATATTAATTTGTCTTAAATAGATTAGAAAATAAGTCCAAACATGTAAATAGATATCAGCTAACTCTGCAATAAAAAGCAACTTAAATAAAAAAACTACAACATTCGTCCGTCCTCGATTTCAGTAGATTAAAACAAGATAAAATATGTGAAACAAGCACACGGTGAGGCTATGCTCACTTCTATATTTTCAATGAAGAAGGATTACATCCTTATATAGGAAAAGACTCTACCGAGTCGGTTACATGCAAACCAAAGACAACTAGACTCTCAACTATGAACTGACTCTTAACACGCCTACAACTGACTCTCACAACTGAAGCTTATAACTGGTGCTTACAACTAGTGCTTACTACTGGTGCTTACTCCATTACTTCCAAGTATCCCCCTTAATGGAGAATGGATTGAATTCTACACCTAACATCTCCCTAAACAACTCAAACTTAATCTTTCCAAGAGGCTTAGTGAAAATATCAACAACATTTTCACTAGTATTACAATACATAAGAGCTATTTCATTTGAATGCAACTTTTATCGAACAAAATGAAACCGAGCTTCAACATGATTTTTCCTTGCATGAAAAATCAGATTCTTCGCAATATTAATTGAACTTTGATTATCACATCTGATCATCGTAGGTTCCTTTCATTCTTCTCCAACATATTGAAGAAGTCTTCTTAACCAAACATCTTCACAAGTTGATGCACACAAGGCTTTATATTCTGCTTTAGTAGAAGACAAAGATACAATAGGTTTCCTTTTACTGCTCCATGAAACAACCCTGGATCCAATGCTGAACGCATATCCAGTGGTTGATCTTCGATCATCCAAATTGCTAGCCCAATCAGAATCTGAATAACCTGTCAACTCAACATCAGATGCATCCGTATATTTAATACCATAATCAAGTGTACCTTTTAGATACCTAAGTACTGCCTTTGCTGCATTCCAGTGGATTTCATGAGGTTTTTCCATGAACTGACTTAACACACTCACATAATATGAAATATCAGGTATGGTTGTGGTGAGATAACTCAGACTACCCACCATCTGTCTATACACAGTGCCATTCACCTCCTTCGAACCATCATCACAAGAAAGTTTCACATTCTGTTGCATGGGAATAGTAGAAGACTTACACTGATCCATTTTAAATCTCTTAAGTATTTCTCTGATATACTTACTCTGACAAACAAAAGTTTGGCTTGCATTTCTCCAAACTTCAAGACCTAGGCAATAATGTAACTCACCAAGATCTTTCATTTCAAATACCTTTGACAGTTGCTCCTTGATTTCATCAATTAACTTCTCTTCATTTCCTATAGTTATTAAATCATCAACATATAATGAAATCAATACTATATACCCCTATTCATCAAATTTGGTATACAAATTTGGATCACTTTTACTCCTCATAAAACCTTGTTGAAGAAAGAAAGAGTCTATCTTTTCATACCATGACCTAGGTGCTTGTTTTAGTCCATACAATGCTTTCTTTAACTTACACACTAAGTGTTCTTGCC
>JZKD02S0323720.1:0-10482 GCA_000966675.3 Picea glauca | reverse complement strand
GCTTAGGCCCACTTTTGTAATGTATAAATATATATCCAGGCAATGTAAGTAAAAGAGAAGATTAGCCAAGGGCTTCATGCTAGAATTGATCTATGTGATTGACTTGCAGAGCTGAGTGAAAGTGTTGTAAGTGTTGAGTGCACAGATTGTAAGGAGGCCTTGTGCTAGATCTACTCGAGGAAGGATGATCTGGTGAGGTGTGAGCAGATCTCTTGTCCTTTGTGGAGTAGGATTTTGATAGCTCTATGTTGTAACCAGATTGACTTAAGCTAATAAAGAATAAGAGTTGGTGGACGTAGCCCTAGGGTGGGGGTGAACCACATAAATACTTTGTGTTGTGCTTTGTGCTTATTCTTAGATGTTTTGTATTTCTAAGTGCTTAGATGTGATTAGATAGACTTTCTTATGCTTAGTGCTAGAGATGTGTATGAATGCTAAATCCAATATGTATGAATATGCTAAGTGTTTGGTCTACTAGATTTGATCTGTCTTGTTGTTGCTAAGTGCTAAAATTACCTTAGATCTAAGTGAATGATATGAAGCTCTGTGCTATCTACCAAGTATAATAATGGTTGAATATTGATGAATGATAGATACCAAGTGCTCTGTAAGCGATATAATCACAGATCTATGTCCCAACTTAGGTTGCAGACACTTGAGTCTTGCAACCACCCCTGCCTCTACCTCGAGTGAGACTTCATCTTCTTCGCAAGTGTTGTCGAAAGGGTCGGTAGTTAGGGTTTTGTTGGTGCGCTATTGTAGCATTGAACCTTGGGTTTTCCCCTGTGCCAACAGTTCACATTCTTAGGAACATGTGTGTGTTCCTATATCATGTATGTGTTATTAGGAATGAGCACACATTATTTGGAATTCAATTTTTTTTGGGTGGGAATGAAAAATTTAACGTACGTGTATACTGAATCGATTTCCTCGGATTTAGTTTCGGGATGACAAACCTAGTGGTTCGAGATGAAAAAACTAGTGGTTTGGTATGCAAATAGATATAAACCTCAATTTCTATGAGTACCTCCCTATATATATTTTTTTTTACTTTTTTTTTTTGTATAGGATACAAAAATCCATTGTTGATGAAACTACACACATAGATAGAGTTGGCTATATAGATTCCAAATATAAAGTTTTTTTTTTCATTAATATTGTTTACTATTTTTAATCCATTTTTTTCTTCGCATATATCAAAATAGTAGTTACATACCTCTTTTATTTCTACTATAAATTTTTGTCATCTTAGCCATTTCTAAAATGCTTTATATGTCACACTAGAAGAGACCRATAATATACGATCTAAAAAAAATAAAAAAATTGATAATGTTAATACCCTCGTAGCTTGAACACATATTTACTTTCATTATTTAATATAAATTAAAATTAATATCATAAATTTTCAAAAAACACATWGCAATAGAATAATGGGTTCTCTACAATCATACAAGTTTTTGGAAGGAAATTACATCATTAAGGTACTCAACACCTACACTAATGSAAATGTTTACTTTATATTTTACTGGAAAAAGAACATACCATTATTATAAAACTCAAATTTCACATAGTTATTCACAATTTCTACAAATAAAAGTTGTATATTCGGAAATTTAATTCATTTTCCCACGTTTCATATTTTTACACCATATTCAAGATCATTGTAAAATTACCTTCAATAATCCCTCCAAGTTAACATATTGTTGTTTTTCCATGTTTTCATTGCCACTAATGCATTTCCACGTATGAAAACAAGTATAATAGGAAATAGGAGTGCATGCACATTCGTTAAATGTGTGTGTGTTTTTAAAGTGGGTTGATGTTCTTCGGAAATGTGTGCATTCCTATATCATGTGTGTGTTCTTAGGAATCAACACACATTATTTAGAATTCATTTTTTTTTGGTAGGAATGACAAATTTAGTGTACGTGTATGCTGAATTGATTTCCTCATATTTAGGTTCGGTATGACAAACCTAGCGGTTTGGTCCACGAATAGATAAAACCTCCATTTCTATGAATACCTCTCTATATTGTTTTTTTTTACGTTATTTTTCTATAGGATACAAAAATCCGATGTTGATGAAACTATAGATCTAGATAGAGTCGGCTATACAGATTCCAAATATATTGTTTTTTTTTTAATTAATATTGTTTACTATTTTTAATCTATTTTTTTCTTCACATATATCAAAATCGTAGTTACATACATCTTTTATTTCTACAATAATTTTTAGCCATCTTAACCATTTCTAAAGTGATTTATATGTCACACTAGAAGAGACCGATAATATACAATCTAAAAACATAAACTTTTTTGATAATGCTAAGACCCTCGTAGCTTGAAATAATAGAAGGCATTGTAATTTCAAGGATATATTGACTTTCATTATTTAAAATAAATTAAAATTAATATCATAAAATTGAAAAAAATACATTGCAATAGAACAATGGGTTCTCTATAATCATATAGTTTTTTGGAAAGAAATTACATCATTATGGTACTCAAAACCTATACTAATGGAGACATTTACCTTATATTTTACTGGAAAAACAACATACCATTGTAAACTCAAATTTCACACAGTTATTCATAATTTCTACAAATAAAAGTTGTATATTCGGAAATATAATTCATTTTCCCATGTTTCATATTTTTACACCATATTCAATTTCATTGTAAAATTGCCTTCAATAATCCCTCCAAGTTAACATATTGTTGTTTTTCCATGTTTCCATTGCCACTAATGCGTCATGAGAGACCATCATTGGCTTGCACATGCCCAATTGTCTTGTAACTAAAATGAAATATTTCATCATAGTCCTCTAAAAATTCATACCCTCCCAAATTCATTCAAATTATTTCATCTATTCCCCCGGATGGGGTGGTATGGCGATCCACATGGTAGGCTATGGACGTAGGGGGAGGCCAGTGGAGCACGGAGCCATGTGCTCGGCTCATGCCCACTGCAGCCACCACCCCCACGCATTAAATTGCATTCAAAACTGATGGGAGGGGCATTAAACCAACCCCCCTCGACCACCTCTATGCATAGAGCTATGCAGAATTCGTTTTGCATTATCGCCTGGCTATTTGGTTTCGACTCTGGCTCTTTGGTTTTCATGGTCTGTCGGGCATTCTACATCTTCCACCTTGGCTCTGCAAACTTTCTGCAGACGCCAAGCTTCACCATGCCACGACAATGCTTGCGTCCGCGTAGGGGCTCTCCCTGGCACCCTCGACGCCCTCGCACTTCCTCCTCGCCCTCTGGTTCACCCACCCCAGCCCTTGACTATTTGGCTGTCATTGACACCTCCTGGACCCCGGTATGGCGCTCTCCCTCTGTCAAGCATTCCTCTCCTCCCCCAGTGCTGAGCCATGGTCGACCCCGTCGCACTCTGAAGACGCCCTCTCCCAATCTACCGCGTGAACACTCCGCCATTCTACATGACTTAGTTTTTGAGCTCTGTGATGGAGTGAATGACCTCCAGTTCCGCGTCCAACAGATGGAGGGAAGGCTATCAGTCCTTCTCCAGCTTCTCGCCACTCCCCTTCTAGCCGCTCCTAAGGATTCCAGTGATGCTCCTCTCACTGTAAGCGACCATGCGAGCAGCCATCAGCAAGCTACCACAGAAGAAAGCCTACAGTATGACGGGAAGGCAGGTAAACCAATGCCCATGACTTCTCTTGCAAGGAAGGAGACTTCGGCAATAAATGTAGGAGGGGACGACGATGCAGTTTCGGCAGCGGTAGCAGAGGAGAAGGACACTAGCATCTAGGTGCACGAGGACAAGGGCAACGATGCCACGAACATGTACTGGACTGCCAGTGGGACACCTGTCATCGAGGAACCCTGGCCTGGCCTCTTGCCCGAGTATGTCCCAGATTATACAAAGCTTGTTCCATACTTTAGCTCCAGTGGCTCTCATGGTAGTTAAATTGTCTGGTTTTCTCTAGAACTGTTAGAAATTTTTGCTACTTGCTATATACGGTTGGCTGAACTGGTTTCTCCTTGTGGAGTAGTTCAGTAATTAAAACCGATTGACTCAGTTAATGTACTCTTGATCCTGGTTCTTAGAAGGATTTTTATATATAATATAAACACTTACTTACAAAAAAAAAAAAAATATTTCATCTATTGAATACCTTCATTTGAAATATTATTAGTATTTATTTATAAAGTGACGCAGACCCCCGACCCTCGGGCCGAGATCCACACAGGATCTCTCTAATTTCTACCTTGAGCTGAAGTGGCTCCCCAGGCTCTTGTTGGAACCTCACAATCCAATCCACAGGTCCTTCGGAAACCCCACCTGTGTGAACAATCACTAGACATGAGCTTCACCTCCTCCAGCGACCACAACCAACCTTAACATAAGCTCTCTACGTGACTCACGATCTCGCAAGTTCGTGAGTCGATGACCCTCGAATCCTATTTTCCAAACCTCTGATACCCGAGATGATGATACGGGTATGGCTCCCTTCTTGTTAGCACCTCTTCAAGTGACCTCTGGCTAGGGACTAACTTTTATCACGCCTCACAACTCGCAACTTTGTGAGTTGGAGTGTTGAGTCCTTGTGCTCCTCCTTTACGAAATCCCGAAGCACGATGAGTCAACAGTGGGTTGACTCCTTCATCACGACTCACAACTTGTGACTTCACAAGTTGGAGTGTTGAATCTTTGTGATCCTCCTTTGAGAAACCCGAAGAAACGAAAGGTCTATGATGGGTTGGCTCCTTCCAAGGTGACGTGTATCCACCACCTGTCACCCGCTCCCATCTTCTCTGTGTGCTATATGTTGTGCCACTTGTCAACCACATGGTCCCCACCTAACGGATGTGAAACGTGTTTGCCCGATCCCTTGGCGCTCGACACTTTGTGACTTCTGCAATCGAGAATAAGTTCTTTCAACCCCCGAACCCTCGATACGTGATACCACGCGAAGGTTCAGATCCAATGGTTCTCCCATGACTTGAATCCAATGGTCTCGATCTCCTCCTCTACTCCTCACAACTCAGAACTTTGCGAGATCAAGATTTTGGTATGCCCTCTCATGAACTCTGAATTCGTGAAATGATCCAATAACGTGGGTTGAAATGAGATCAACAACTCACGTTGACCCTCAAATCCTGGGTGATAGTTTTATCCGCCTCTAACCACCCTGCAACTCTGCAAGATCCAATGACTCTCGCAACTTTGACACTTCCTTAATGAAGGCCTCTCATCATCCATATGCTCATTTCCTATGCAACCTACCAGAGGTTAAACTGTGTGTGCCTTCCTTCATATCTGACGGCTATCGGTCCTTCGCACCAGATCTGACATCCCAGATCTGTTTCTCTTCCTTGTGCACTTTCCTGCGTGTGTCTGGACGTGGACCTCAACGACCCAGATCTCACCTCTCCAGTTGATCTAACGACATTTGTAGCTCCTCCTTGAGCTTATGCTTCTTCCTGCCCCTTAGAAGATTTTCAAAGTTCAAATACCTCAACCTTTGCTTCCTCTACGAGCTCAATTCCTCTGGATATCGCCTTCATTCTAGGAATGTTGTCCCTCCTGAGATTTGTCAACTGTGAAACCTCAAAGGGTTTCTCAACCGTCTACACTCCTTGTAGGGTCCCTACACACAACTGTTCTATCCATCCTGAGATTTTCTTTCTCTAACCTCTAAGGGATTCAACCCTTGCCTCCTCCTTCAAATGGAGATTGGTGCCCTCTTTGAAGCCTTTCGTTCAAGCACTCCTTAATGAACCAATAGAGTGTTCAATAACTCTATAAGTGTCTTTCCTCCTCGATACTTCTCCTTATTCTAAACTCAAACAAGATTTCCTCCTATGCTCTTCCTTGCACTCGCTCGATGCCCTCCTAGAAGAGATCTATAGAACCTCATTTGTTATGTCTTCTCACTGAAATTAAAATAGATTTCTCTCTATGCACCCTATGCATCCACTCAATTCCCTCCTGGTAGAGTTTTCCAGAATCCTTAGTGATTCTATTTTCCCTATGCCCTCCTCTACACAGTTCTTCCTTCTCGGCACTTCTCCTTCCTATGGACTCATAATAGAGTTATTATGTGCACTCTATGAACTTGCTCAATGCCCTCCTGGCAGAGCTTCCACAGAACCTTCGGTGATTTGGTTATCTTTGTGCCTTCCTCTGCACATTCATACTTCCAAGGCATTCAGCAACCTTGAGGTTTCTCCCTGGGTCTAATTCTTCCTCTGGTGTGCCCTCCTGGCATAACTCTATCCAAATTCCACAGAATTCAGAAGTGCACTCTATGCACTGGCTTACAGAACCCACAGTGTTCTATCATGCAACCTCTTGCATGAAGCCACAAAGAACAATGCCTGGAATCAAAGTACCCAACAAACAATAACTTCTATCTGAAACCTGCAAATGAAAACTAACACACATCTACAGCATATCATAAACACATAAAGGCATTCATTCATGAACTCACAAACACATGAACAATAATATGCAGGAAAAACTGCTATGATTGTATTATTATGAAATGCCTCTTTACAATGTGAGCTCGGACTGCAACAAAGTCACGACTTCTTCTCCTCTCCTTATCCTCTCTGTTCTTCTCTGCCTCTCCTTTTCTAACTATGAAAACAAAAGAAGATCTTTTTACAAAAGGGGCTCCTTGAGCTCTTTCCTCCATATCATCAACTCTCATAAATTACATTCAATTACATTGAATGTTTGTCTAGTCTGAATCGGATCTAGATCTCATCCTTACAACCATTTAAGACGATTTCTAATCACAGCCTATGCACATGCATGGTTTTGTCTCTTTGTCCTTACAACATTTAATTCATTAAATTCAAATTTAAAATTTGAAAGTGAGAGGGTTGAGCCTCTCCTTGCCTATTGAATGTGCGCTTGATGTGCTGGTTGGATGGCATGTAGCTGGCATTAGAGCAATTCTCCTGCATCATAAAGATATCCTTCATTATTTCCCATATGTGAATACTATGTCTATCAAGGCCCAATAACCGCTTCGGGGCTACTTCCTTCAAAGTGGAAGGGAACATTATCAAATTTTGAGCATCATTTTTGTAGTGATAGGTCTTGCAAGGGACTTCGAGTTCAAAAGGGAAAGTTTCTAGATCTTCCGTGACCATTCCATGACAATGGGGAAGAGACGTTGGATTGATGTTTTTCATTCTTACTCGATCCCATGTTTGTAGTATAGTAACCAAAAGCATCTCTTATTCTTATTCAAATTTTACTTAGAACCATGTCTTTGATATTTCTTTATCCATAATGAACATAGAGGGAATTTTAAAACATGAAGATGAAGAAATTTTCCAATCCTAAAATTCTTCAACACTTTGATATGGAATTTCTTCAGTAGTTACTAAATCACGACTCCCTTCTCATTCTTTACTCACACTTCTACACTTAAGTTTTAAAATATTGAAAAAATATTCATAATTTATCCCTATTGTGATGCATGCACTCTTCTAAAAAAAACCTATTGAATCTAGAAATGGAGACAAACTTGCAAGAGGTAACTCTTAAGAAAATTGGTTCCTTCTCCCTTTCATAGTGGAATCCCCATTTAGTAGTTCTTTCTTCCTTGAATATTTTATTACATTACAATAAATAATTCCAAAAGGTGGTGAACCTAATGATTACAAAAATAAAGGTTGTTAAATCTTGGGCAATCACACATAAATGATCAACTAAGGGAACTGTAGAATTGTGAAGTATTGTGAAAAATTTATGCAATCTTCAATAGTGGATAAGAGATATGAAATGAACTCTGTTATTTTTTAATTTAAAAGAATAAAAAATATATGAGTTATATGTAGCTACATATAGTAGAGAGATAGAACTCTGTAGTATAATCCTTCCTTGCACATAATTCCTTATGACTTACTATCTAGTGTTACAAAACCCTACAACTCCTTAAGAATTAAACAAAATTGCTAAAAGTAAAGTGAAATGTAAAAGATTCAATGATATAGAAAGGAACAAGATACTGAAAAAAAAAAAACATTATTATAAAATAAACATGTTCTACACCATGTCGAATCACAACAAAAAATTCCCTACCAATGATAGGTTTATAGTAATATGGTGAAGAAAAAAATCATATTAATAAAAAAATTCTAGCTATATAAATGAAAACATCCACACCATAAATTACAAATGTAATGCCAAACAAATTTTAAGGTTAATTCACTAGTACCCTCTCTAAGTGGGACCTACCTGAGGACCACTGGTAAATCCCTTCTTTGTAGATTTAATTGACTTATAATAATGGTAGTACTTTTATTTCAAAAAAAAAAATTGAAACATTACAAAATCCAATATGTAGGTCTTTAACCCTAGTTGTAAGAAATATTTAATACATATGACTATGTACCCTAACTAATATACAAATGGTTAAATCTTGCATCGTGACCTAGGTTAAAAACCCACCCCTATAGGGAGGAGACACCTAAACAATACAAACATGCTAAGGGTTGGTGTGACCTAGGTCGGGTGCAATCCTTGGGTGATTTTGACGACTTATATGCCCATGGGTTGTGGTTTCTCAACGACATGATAGTCTCACAAGTCACAAAAATGCTAGCAAACAAACAAACACATTTTTTATAGATAACTATATTTATAGTAATAGTGCCTTAGATTCATGCTAAGGAATTCAAGGCTATGCACTATATTCTTACCCTTAAATTTTTCATTTTCCTCACTAGTTAAGGTGGATTTTTTAGGACAGGATGATGGGGTGCATGATCCTTCTTTCATGTGGAAACAAGTTATATACTGGAGCGCTCATGGAACCACTCTTTCCTTTGGTCTACTATTTTAAATGGGCTATTGTAGAGTGTGTGGACATGTCTCTCTTTCTTAGGCTAGAATAAGTGGTATGTTGGAGAATCCATGGTTTCATTCTTCTCCCTAGTGTACTTCTTTAAGTGGGATATTGTAGAGTGTGAAACCATATCATCCCTTATTGAGCTTGATCATTGTGTATTGCATCTCGACAACCCTAACTATTTCATTGTTCAGGTTGTCAAGTCAAGCTAATTGATTCCCTAATCCTCTACTAGTGAAGCATTGCCTTCCTCATTACATTTATTTGTGCATACTAGTTGTAGATTTGGAAATAAAATGGTCATCTCTTTTCCTCTCTCATGGATATATTTTAGATAGGTGTCAAAGGTGGAAACAAGGATTAAAAAACAAAATAAATTTTTACACAACCATAGGAGTTAATCCAACAAAAATAAAATCATCAACAAGTATATTATACTCATTAGCAATAAGGAAAATCAATCATTCTCACATAACAATCTCATAAAATGCAACCAAAAGAAACCATTGCAAGCTATTAGTCAACACACCATCATTACCTATAAAATTGTTCAATTTAGTAGATATCAAGATAAATAGATAAACTATAGTTTTCCAAGGTGGTAATTAGTTATACAAAAATGAATATAATGGACCAATTCATGAGCCAATCAATTACGAAGGAAGAAGATGTAATAATTAGCAATATTAATGGAATCGGGCATCATATAACCATTGTCGAATATGACATTAAAAGAGATTCTCAACTGCAATAAGTTGGAGAAGTCGCAATAAGAACACTTTGAATCAAAGGAAAGAAAATAATTCAGCAGTCAACTATCAAGGATTAAGATTGAAAAGAATTGAATTTGGATGGATAGATCATCATCAATGGAAACAAGAGAGATAGAATATAAGGAAATTTTATTACTTGGTTTCATATATGTAAACCCTTTAACTACAAAGTTTGAAGGACAAGTTTTTGAATGAGAATATTGTTATATGACCCCATGGGGGGCATATATGGGGTAAATGTATACATAATAGTGGTGAACCTAACAAAGGGATTACATGTGCAATGAGTGACAATATGTATATATAATGATGACTATAGTAATCATTGAGATATGAAAATGTGATTTGGAATGTATGAATGTATTAGAGTATTTGAAGGATATTATTATATTCTATAAGGAGTTATTAGGTAACTCATCTCTATTATATGTTTTGGTTTTGTTCTCCACACTCAAATATTGTGTACATTATGTGTGCTTGGTTTATTATGCTATTTTAAGCATTTGGTATATAATGCATTTCACTCTACTAAAATGGGTGATGGGGAAGGCACATTGGTCTCTCTAGCTGAGTGTTGCAAAAAAACACGATTAAACAATTAACAAATAAACATGTTCAATAAATAAATTCAATCAACAACCATGAATAGGTTATACAGTACCAAGGATTTCTTTATGCCCTTTCCCTGACCACCCTTGTGTTTATAATACTTTGTGATAGTGGCCAATGTGTCTACCACAGAGTGAATCTCTAGCATATAAACCATTGGAATTTTCTACTATAATTATGCATTGAGAATAAATGGATTTTAGTTAAGAATTCAACTAAATGAATACCTCCATGCTGGTAGTAAGGGGGCACTAGACAC
>JZKD02S0323698.1:0-19470 GCA_000966675.3 Picea glauca | reverse complement strand
TCAGAGTAGTACAGGACTGGTTAACGTGGCAGTCTCTTGTCACTTCGGGACTTCAGGAATTCGACACTTTGAGAGTTAGGGATGTAATGCATGGAAATATCCCAGAGTAGTATGGGCCTAGTTGACATGGAAATCTCTCGTCACTTCAGGACTTTGGGACTTCGGGGGTTCTCTCTTGATGTTAAACCCTATGTGATTTTGATGCTCCGAATGCAGAAAAACCGCCGATCTAGGTGGCCTGCTGGATCTCCACCATTGCAATTTTGATTTTTCGGATCCTACAATCTGTGCCCAAAATTGCCAGCCTTTCGAATTATTTATTTTTCCCGCGGAAGTTTACTGTGCATACAAGGAATTGGTGGACCTGGATGTCCACTGTGCATAGGAAAATTTTGGTGGCCTATTGTATGCTCGATTAGTGGAAAACAAGATGACATGTAATTCAAATCGAATCACAATATGTGTTTATCCTTAAAAAAAAATAGAAAAACTTTGCGCAAAGAGCCAGTCAAGCAAGACAACAAGAAAAACCAAGTTATTGAGCATATGGGAAACTGACTTTATCAACTTTAAGAGGAAAACTTTCATAAGATATAGGGAAATGAGAGAGGAGAGGCATGTGTGCAGACCTAAGTTACAATAGATGGGACCAAGGAATTTAGATAAGCATTAAAGCTAGATATAGGTTTGAGATATTTGCCAATTTTGACTCATGGAAGACATGACTATTTTGGATGATTAGTCGAGTGAAGGATTTAGGTGATGGGAACTTGACGGAGCTGGTGAAATTTTTTTAGAATCTGAGTGGAAAGGTATCACAAGGACAAGATGTTTTGGAAAAATTAATACAAATTAGCATGTGATAACATTGGCTCCAACGGGGATGTTATCCTCCCAATTAGGTAGCAAAGAAATCATAGACCTAGTGCTTGATACATTGGGTTTCTCCAAAAACATGTGTGTACCCTGTTCTGACCTGTCACCAATGTCCACTGAAAACCCAATTCTGTATACTGCTCTTAACTAAAAACCGAACGCTAAATACACTACTACAATCTTAATGTACACACTGTTGAAAACCCAAACTGAAAATTGTTTGACCAACAAGATTATTTGCAAACTCTAATTATACTCAGCATAAACTTAGGGCCTTCACCTCAGGCTTCAATTTTCTATTGATTTTATTTCAAATGCTACAACTGAAAAAAAAAATAGTTATGTACAATGAAATGGAAAGGGTGAAAAAAAAATTAAGCGAGATAATGCTTGAGAAACCTACCATTCACAGGTCCCCCACCAATGAGATCTCCATTATGTTCTTGTAGCATATAGGTATTATTTCCATGATATCCCACAATTTTGAGAGGTCCCAGCCACATATGGTCTAATTTTCCATGCTTTCCTCTATCTTCATTCCTAGCATCCCATTTCAACATCAAATACCCCACTTTGAAGTAATCTTCCTTTGTATGTCTATCAAAAGCCTTTTTAATCATGTCTTGGTGTAGTTAAGAGTTTTTGAAAGCTTTCTCTCTTGTTTTCTAGACATTGATTAGTTCATTTGTCCTCCTTTGAGTGGCATATGGTTTAACATATTCATCCTCTAGAAATCTCATCACTGGAAATCCTAATGAAGTAGGAAAAATTGCCTCTATGCCATACACAATTTGGAAGGGTGAAGTGGCAATAGACCTTTTAGTAGTGATCATGTCCGCCCATAGGGCATAGATAAGTTTCTTGTGCCACGCCTTTTTGCTATCTTTCAACAATTTTTTGATATTTTGGTCAAACTCTTATTGGATGACTCAGCCAACACATTACCTTGGGGGTAATAATTTGTGGAATGACCAAGAGTTATATTGTAATCACTGCAAAAAATTTCCATCTTTTTGGACTTGAATGTTGTTGCATTGTCAGTAATGATTTTAATTGGACAACCAAATCTAGACAAAATATTGTTCTCCAAGAACTGATTTATAACAATATATGTGGCTTGCCTTATGGGGATTGCTTCAATTCACTTGGTGAAGTAATATGTGGTTTTCAGTATCCACTTGTGCTAATCTGAGGATTGTGGATGGATTTATCCTATGAAATCAAGGCCCCATTGTCTAAAAGGTGCTTCAACAGAGATAGGCTTCAGGGGCAAAGGCTACAATTTTCTCTTTCCATAAAAAAATTGGCATTCATAACAACTTGAAACTTTTTTGTAAACAACGAAAAAAATTCTAGGTCAATAGAACCCAACCCTCAATATATTGTGCACAATAGTTTTCCAATAATGGTGTCCTCCACAATCACCTTTATGAAACTATTTGATGATTTTTTCTACTTCTTTCTACAACAAACAACTCAACAAGATTATTCTTGGATCCTTCAAATATAGATATTGATTTAGGATACAAAATTTTTCTACTTTTAGCCTAAAAAACCTGGCCTTGATTTTGCTCAATTCAGGAGGAGCCTACAAATTTCTCAACACATAAATAATGTCAGCATACCATGGGGAGTTAAGGATTTTTTGGGATACCTGAGGGACCTTTTCTTCTTATGAATTAGTTGATAAATCAACAATGAAATTAATTCCCAAGAGCTCACAAATTGATTGTGCCATCATCTTTTCAAGTCCCTGCCCCTTGATCAACTTTGTAGGTTTGATCTCGAGTTCATACTTCAACAACAAAGCTATCCACTTGCCCCTTTTACCCTTACTATTAGGTTGAGTCAAAATGTCCTTCACAGAACTGTTGGGCACATAAGTAATGGTATGGGAATGCAAGATATAAACTCTAAACTCCTTTAGGGCCTTGACCAGTGCATAAGCCTTCTTTTCCATTATATCATACTTTAATGGGGAGTCCCTCAATGTCTTGCTATATTATGATATAGACCTCTCAAAATTATGTTCATCTTTTTGTAATAAAACACCAACGATTGTGTGTTCTGAGGAAAAAGAAAACAATAAAAAGTCTTTTGCAAAATTGGGACTGTCCAACACTGGGGCTTTGGTCAATGCCACTTTAATATCTTCAAAATAATTTCTAACTTCAGGATTCCACTTTATCTCACTTTCTTTTCTGAGAATGTTAGTGATATGCTTTATGATTTCATCCAGGTTAGGGATGAATCTTTTTAGAAAATTCACTTTCCCTAGGAAATATTGCACTTCTTTCTTGTTTCTAGGTGTGCTAATTTTAAGGATTCCCTCAACTCTATTGGGATCTATCTTTATTCCCTCCTTTGAAATAATGTGACCAAGCAACTTCCCCTCTTCCATGCCAAAATTAGACTTCTTGGGGTTCAATGAAATGCCAAACTTCCTACATTTTAGAAAAGCCCTTCTTAGATGTTTAATATGTTCTTCATCAAAAACTGAATATACAGTGATATCATCTAAGTAAATAAAAATAAATTTATCTTTCTCATATGAAAAGGCTATATCCATATCCCTTTGGAAATTTTCTCCTTCATTCATGAGTCCAAAAGGCATTTTGGCATACATGAAGGTGCCCCATGGTCTTGTAAAGGATGTCTTTTCCTGATCATCAGGGTGTACCTTGATTTGATTGTACCCAGAGAACCATCCATCATTGATATTTTTTGAGAACCAACCACTTTATGCAGAATGTGATCCATCTTAGGCAGTGGGTAATTGTCCTTGAGAGATGCCATGTTCAGATTTCTAAATTCTACAGATAATCTTATCTCTCCACTTTTCTTTCTGACAGGGACTAGATTTTCCACCCACTTAGAAAATCTCAAAGACACTATGATCTTGGATTCAAACAACCTTTTTATCTCCTTTTCAATAAAGGGAAGCAACAAAGGATTGATTCTTCTTAATTTATTCTTTAAAGGTTTATGATCCTCTTTGATTGGAATCACATGTTGAGTCACCTGAGTATCATAAATGTTTAGATATTCATAACTCCAGGGAAAAACATCGGGAAATGATTTCATTAAATTGATATACCTTTGCTTGACCTCTGGGCTAAGTGTCTTGGATAGCTTGATGATCTTGGGATCTTCCCAAGTCCCAATGTTGGAATCTTCAACATCTCCATCATTTACAGTAATTTTAGGACTCATGGCTACATCATTGTTGTCAGAGAGTTTTTCTAATGGGACCAGGCCTTTGGGAATGATGTTATTTTTTAGTTGTATTATATCCTTACCACCAATATTATTCTTGAAATATCCATCATTTGTGAATGTAGTTGCATCTTCTTCTTCACAACAATATTCCTCATCAATATTCAAATTTGCAAATTCACCATCCATATTAAGGAAACTTTCTATTTGTTTATCATCTTCAAAAACCTTCCAGTACTTAATATTATCAGGCACTGTTGATCTGTTCTTGACCTCAATCTCATATCCTCTGTTAGGAAAAAATAAAATTTTGAAAACTAAGGTAGAAGTAGCTAGAGAATCAACAATCTGATTATGACCCCTTGGAATCACTAAGAGACTATATTCTAAAAATTATTCAAGAATATCAAGCACTATATTCCTATATGATCTTAATCTAGGATGCTTTGCTTGATATATTCCCTTTACCTGATTTATAATCAACTCAGAATCTCCATGTACAACTATCCTCCTAGCACCCATTTCTTTCAAAGTCTTCAATCCCAACACTAATGCCTCATATTCAACCATATTATTTGTGCAATCAAAATCAAGCTTGTAAGAACAAAGTTTTGTGGCCAATCCGGGGGGTTTAATCCACACACCAGTTCATGTTCCTTCTTAGCTGACAGCTCCATCAAATCTCATATTCCACATCTAATTCTCTACATTGTTTTGTTGTTCTAAAATTTCCTCAGTTTGTTGATTAGATTTGTCTTTGGCAGTCATATCAGTCTTTGGGACCTTCTCTTCAAAACTCGAATCATTAAAGAAAATGGAGGAACCAATCTCAGTCTCCACAGAGTATATGGGATGGTTGTTTGGTTGGGCTTTGTTACTGACCATGTATTTGAGAAAAAATTCCTTGTACAACCTCCTATATTGACCAAAACCAGGGATTATGGCGTATGACATATCCATTTGCAAAGTCCATTTCAACTTTGCATCCCATGACCTAGATAACAACATGCCAAATTTAGGAGGGATATCAGCAACCATCACATCCATGACCATATTTTTTTCTGGAATTTGAGGCAAATATACTATTAGATATTTGACTAGGCCCAAGCACTTCACCTTCCTTAAATCAAAGGAGAAAAGTTATTTGTAAGGCCTTGTAATGTCTAGACCCAATTGGTCCATGACCACCTTGGGCATCAAATTATGGGATGCTCCTAAATCCAACATAGAATTATGCAAAGTTATATCATGAATCTTCAAACTAACATAGAAAGGAGGGAAATCATGAGCATCACTACTCTCCTCTACACGTGGGCCAAACAAGATGGCATGATGATCATCTTGTATATTTAAAGTATCAAAAGTGTCTTCCATCTTGAGCATCTTAACGATCTGATTTCTATATACACTATTCTTTATCAGTTCATTGAATGGAACATAGATTTTAATTTTGGCCATCTCACTTTCAAAGTTAAATGAAGATGAGGTTTTTTCTACCTCTTTGATAAGTTTCTCCTTTCTTGGTTCATGTACTTTCTTTGGAGGTTCTTCCTTCTACTTTCCTTTCTCTGCAACATCCTTTGCAACAAAGTCCTTCTTAGGCTGACTTGAAGAAGGTGTATTATTTTGATATTTGGTAGGATTTCCCTTTGGGGGATTCGCAGACACCTTTTTGTTTCGAAGATTATATTGTTTCTGGAATTGCATGATGGCATTCTGCAGTCCTGTCAGGTAATATTCATTTTCCACTGACAACCTTTCATCATTCTTCTGCATGAATATTTCATTTGCATCCATGAACTGATCATTTTCTTCTTTAGTTACGAACACATATGTTTCATCACCATCACAACAATGCATATTGTATTCAAAAGTTTCATCAAAATTTTCATTTACATGATTATTTTGAAAATGAGGTCTTATTTGTTGATCACCCTGGTTCCTCTGATCTTGTTGTCTAATTTGTGGAACTATTGGTCTCCTTTGATTCATGGGTGGAACATCAACTTGCTCTCTGGTTTTAGGCTTATTATTTAAAGACATCATTTCCATGAGTTTCTCCATGGTCTTCATCATCAACTCAAACCTCTCTTCTGATGACTATGAGGTTGAAGGTTGTGCCTTATATTGGACCTTGTTTATGTCTCTGTCAAAATTATATTTGATATTTCTTGAAGCCATTAGATTTAATTCAAATTATATTGCATCACTCATCATATCATCTAGTAAACTGGATATTCTTTCCCTCAACAACAAAGAAAAACCACTTTCTAAGGAATCAACATATCTAACTTGAGCAGCTCTAGGAGGAGGTTTTACTTCAGTAGGAATTGAGTTGTAAAATTTCATAAATCTAGCTGAAAAAGCTTGTATTGTTTCATCAGGTGACCTTCTCATGTTGTTATACTGGGTTAGAAATCAAAGGGGGTTTTTCTTGTCACCTCACTTTGCAAGAAAACTCATTTCAAAGGATTCACAATTTAGGATACTTGCTATAGGGAGAGATTTGAACCATTTTATGAATTCTACTGCAAGACTTTGTGCAAACAACCTCATTTTTGCATCTTCATAATCTACTTCTTCTAGGTACACAAAATCATTGAACCATTCTAAGTGTTTTTGGGCTGATACATTGCCTTCAGCATCATACAACTTAATCCTCTTATTATATTCTCGGGGAAAACCATGTAACTGAGAAGGTAGGAAAAGAGGGGAAAACCTAACTATCATGGCTACAGTAAGAACTTGAAGTGGCTGATTGTTCTGAATAGGAATCACAACAGGTTTAATAGAAGCATCTGAAATTAAATCTTGGAAACTCTTCTCATCAAAGATAATTTTGTTCAAACTGGACTTAGATTTAGTTCTGAACAAAGTTTGCTTAAATTTCAAATCAAAATCAAAGTCTTCAATGTTTTTCACTCCATCTTTGGGAAAGGATAGAGATCTGTCTAGACACAAAACTAGGCTTATTGGCCTTTGTTTTCTTTTTTGTACAATTTTCTCAGGATCATACAAAAGGATTATTGCTTCTGGGTTTGGATTTATTCTGGTATGAATTCTCTTGGGAGCCAGGATTTCTCTCTCAAACTACTTTATGCTACTAGTCTCTTTATAATGGAGTCGCCAGGGTAAATTTAGTCTCAGCCAATAAGGTGTTTGATTCACTGTCACCCTCGGGAATCAAATATGAAGCTTTAAGTCGTTATTTTCCCAAGGAAGATTTCACTTTCATCCCCGACAACGACGCCAAAATGCTAGCACTTTGTAAATTCGTTCGGCTCATAAAAAAACGACAGAGGTAAACTACAAACGAACTTTAGAGTTTGGTACTAGCTTTCTCATCTTAGAGAGGGCTCTCTCCTGTCACTTGGTCTTTAACAGATGAGTTTTATTTAATGAATCAATGGCTAGGTTTTGTTGCTTTGAAGGGTTTTTAATAATTTTGTTGGCAAGTAAGGGGAGGGACACTTGGGGATATGTAATCAAACTTCTGAAAACAAATGGAAGCAATGACTAGTCGGTTGAATTCTCTAGAGAATAAAGGATAAATGAGGCAATGAATCTGAGTTATATATTGTAATTTGCAGAGTGTAAGAATAAAGGAAAAACACATAACTACATTAGAACATTAAATAAAATGAATTATGACTTAGTTAGGAAGAACTTAACACAGTTTAAATTTCTTTAGCCAAGAGAATCACAAGATGAATTATGGAACTTTAACTACACAATTTAAACAAAATACAATGAAAATGGAATTTAAGCACACATGAAATACATACGAAGAAAGAAGATGAAACTTAGGCCACCACCATTAGAATCTTTTTCATGGAAATTTCATGACATCTTCATGTGCATTCTATTCAACTTCAGAAAATTACATTCAAGTTCCAATAGCTAGAATCATTCCATTGCACTTATGCCAACATCTAATACATTTGAAACTCCTAATATTTATATAATTTGAGTTTCTTCGGTTTGAAACTGGTTACAATGACAAGAAAGAAATGTTTTGATTCTGAAACTGATTGCAATGATAAACAAGAAACTATTTCGAGATCCAGATTCTGGCTCCCTGGCGTTTTAGTCTCTTTCTTCGTCATTTTCTCTGCTAATGAGGTTATGATGGGATCCATGGTCACAATGAAAATACTTGGAAGTGAGCGGAACTGGCATGCAGTTGGTATATTTTTGAACTGCAGGTGGAAGATGGTGGTCGTTCCAAGGTTGTAACGGTCCAACCTTCAAATAATAATCCAATAAAATAAATGACTAAAAGTCCCATTTTACTTTTCTATTTTGTGGGGGAACAATGAAGTGGTTTTGAGGTAACTCGCCTTTCATCCCGCAATGAACCTGGTGATGCAACGCACCCCCGAGAGAAAACTATGGTTTAAATTGTGGGACCTCCCTTCAAAATTAAACTCTGTGCAACTTCTCCCCCTGCAATCTCTCTCAGCCATTGATCTTGTTGCAATCTGCGATTTGGGTAATCCTGTTATTTTACTGCCACACTCAAGTTTATATGTCCGCCAACTCCAGAATATTTTTAACCAATTTTAGATATGGTGTCAATTTTGGCGTCCGGGAGCTTTGAATGTTAAGCAGGAATACCTCTTGGAGGGTGATCTTCTAAATCTGACATGGTGACCTGACGTCATTGTGCTGACATGTTATGGAAAGAAGGGTGACACGTGTCACGTGGAAATGGACGAATGACGCAACCAAATGACCAAAAATGAGTTCTACGTGTCATGGTTGATGAGTGTGCCCCATTTATCAACTTATGGTTTCCACGTGCTTCAACACTTCAGGCTTCGAGAGTTTTGGATTGTGAAGCATGAAGTTCTCCCAGAGTAGTACGGGCCTAATTGACGTGGAAGTCTTTCGTCACTTTGGGACTTCGTGACTTCGACACTTCGGGAGTCTGGGTTGTAAGGCATGGAAATCTCTCGGAGTAGTATGAACCTGGTTGATGTGGCAGTCTCGTGTCACTTCAGGACTTCGGGACTTCGACGGAGTTCTAGATTATGAAGCATGAAGTTCTCATGGAATAGTACAGGCACGGTTGATGTGGTAGTCTCTCCTCACTTTGGGACTTTGGGACTTCAACACTTCAGGAGTTTGGGATGTAAGGCATGGAAATATACTGGACTAGTATGGGCCCAGTTGACATGGCAGTCTCTCGTCACTTCGGGACTTCAGGGGTTCACTCTTTATGTTAAACCCTGCGTGATTTCGATGGTCCGAATGCATGAAAATTGTCGATCTGGGTGGCCTACTAGATCTCCACCGTCGTAATTTTAATCTGTCTGATTCTACAATTTGATCCTGAAAATGATAGCCTTTTGAATTATGTATTTTTCCCGCGGAAGCTTACTATGCATACAAGGAATTGGTGGACCTAGATGTCTCCTGTGCACGGGAAAATTTTGGTGGGCCTGTTGTATGATTGATTAGTGGCAAACAAGATGACAAGTAATTCAAATCGAATCACAATGTGTTTATCCTTAAAAAAAACAGAAAAAATCTGCACAAAGAACCAGTCAAACAAGACAACAAGAAAAACTAAGTTATTGAACAAATGGGAAACTGACTTTATCAACTTTAAGAGGAAAATTTTCATGAAGGTATAGGGAAATGAGAGAGGAGAGACAGGGGTGCAGACCTAAGTTACAATAGATGGGACTAAGGAATTTAGATAAGCATTAAGGCTAGATATAGGTTTGGGATATTTTCTAATTTTGACTCATGGAGGACATGAATATTTTGGATGATTAGTTGAGTGAAGGATTTAGGTGATGGAAACTTGATGGAGTTGGTGAAAACATTTTAGAATCTGAGTGGAAAGGTATCACAAGGACAATATGTTGTGGAAAAATTAATACAAATTAGCATGTGATAACACATTTGTTAGTGTTGGACATTCCATAATAGCCTTTATTTTTGTTGGATACACAGCGATACCTTCTCTAGATATGATATGTCCCAAATAATGAATCTTCGATTGGAAAAAATAACATTTTGATAGATTCCCATACAATATATTTTCTCTTAGACATTGTAGGACCAATCTCAAGTGTTCATCATGTTCTTCTTTCATCTGAGAATAAATTAGTATGTCATCAATAAATACTTGAAACAACTTTTCCAAGTATTCGCGGAACACCCCATTAATCAAACTCATGAATACTCCTAGGTAATTCGTCAGTCCAAATGGTAAAATAGTAAACTAATAATGTATGAATCTAGTCTTAAATATGGTCTTAGGGATATCTTCCTACTCAATCTGTAATTGATGATATCTTGATCTCAAGTCAATCTTCGAAAATACCATTTCTCCTTTCATTTGATCAAAAAAATTGTCTATCCTTGACAATGGATTCTGGTTCTTGATCGTTTCTTTGTTAAATTGATGGTATTCGATACAAAGTCTCCATGACCCATCCTTCTTTATAAAAAAAATAACTGGCACACCCCACGACGACACACTTGGACATATAAGTCCTAAATCGAAAAACTCCTTTAGTTGCATTTTCAACTCCTACAATTCAGGAGTTGACATCTGGTAAGGCCTTCTTGCTATCAGTTCATTTCCAGGTTTCAAGTCTATTGTAAACTCCAAATTTCTTTCAGGCGGTAAACCCGACAATTCTTCTGGAAATACGTCTGCAAACTCTTGTAATACAGGAAGGTTTTCTAATCCATCTGCCTCTCTCTTTTCATTTAGCGCTAATGTTTCATACAACTTTCATACCTTGCACATACTCTTCTGTATTTGTAGGGAAGAAATAAGCCTCAAGGACACTCCCTGGTTTCTTCCTACAATCACTCTACTATTTCCCAAATCATCTATTAAATTAATCATTTCATATTACAGTTAATTATCGCATTGTGTGACTCCAACTGGTCCATTCCTATCACTATGTCATAAGATCCTAAGATCGTGACATATAGGTTGAAATTCATTACAAAATCTCCCAAGTTAATGCCATAGTATGTAACCTTTCCTCCAACTTTGTGTTGGGCACTCGATGCCATTTCTACATATTTGAACTGATCTTTCTCGAATTCCTTTACCTTAATTCTCTTTAGCGCTGCATTAGAAATAAATCTCTCTCTAGCACCTAGATCTCTCAAGATACTAAAATTTTGATCGACGATCGTACCTAACATCTTGAGAGCAGTGGATTGGTGCTCAGCCTAGCAGTTATTAATTGTTGCATGTATCTTGTGGGCTTGCCCAAATATCCAATTGTAGTGGATCCTGATGATCCAACCTCTTTTTCCTTCTCTATCGGACAATCTCGTTGGTAATGTGGCTCCCCACATGTCCAACATCCAATCTTTCATCCAATGCTCCTAGTCCCCGAAGTAGAAGTTGTTGGCCTAACAGTCTGTGATCCTAGTCTGTTCTGCTAAACAAGCCTAAAAGACTGCTACTGTTGTTGCGAATGATGTTGTTGTTGTTTTTTTGGTTCTATTTAGGGAGTCATCTGCTAAGGAGTCTTTCGTCATGGTGTCGAGAACATAGGTCCTATGGTCGTATCTCGTTCCCCATATGTTTTTCTGGCTGGTGTCTGATGTTGTTGCACTCCTGATGTTGTCTATCCAAAAATTCTAGAAGGAGTCATGCTCTGACCCCCACTATTTAGTTCTTCCTCATCTGTGAGGGCCTTCTAAACTACATCATGCAACATCTGAGGCATTAGGATCCTCATGATCCAGATTGTTTTGAGAACGACATGAAGCCAAAAATATAACCGATATATAATGAATAAATACACAAATATAATGTGGAGAAAACAAAACTACAGTGAAAACCAACTTCTATTAATGAACAAGAGAGAAACAAATTGTAGAACACAAACTAACAGAATGGGGTAGCCTATCTCTGAAAAGAAAGAGATTTTGGCTACGCTTCATTCACAAAAATATTTGCATCACACTCCATTGCATTCTTAAAGGGCCTCCTTCACCTCAATTATATATGAGAGAGTGCGAGGAGAAAAATTCCCATGATGCATATGGAATAAATTGGACCAAGTTTATAAAATTCCATCAGCATTTAGAACACAAACTGGTAGAATGGGGTAGCCTATCTCTGAAAATAAAGAGATGTTAGCTACACTTCATTCGAAAAAATATTTACACCACACTCGATTGCATGCTTGAAGTGCCTCCTTCACCTCAATTATGTATGAGAGAGTGAGAGGAGAAAAATTTCCATGATGCATGTGGGATAAATTGGACCAAGTTTATAAAATTCCATCGGCATGTATCATTTGCAAAAATCTTTACATCACACTCCATTGCATGCTTAAAGGCCCCCCTTCACCTCAATTATATATCAGAGAGTGAGAGGATAAAAATTCCCATGATGAATCTAAGATAAATTGGACCAAGTTTATAAAATTTCATCGGCATGTAAAACACTAGGACTTCCCGGGTGGTCACCCATCCCAATACTACTCTAGCCTGAGCGCACTTAACTGTGGATTTTTAATGGGATCCAATGCATTAACGCTATGTTGTAGGCATGTGCATAAAACCACTAGAAATCATTACATGATGTCTGTAATTAACAAATTAAGATGACATTCCATTCCATTCCCCATCAAATGGGTGAATATCATGGTTTATCAAAACCACAAGCTCAAAATGGTGATTTAGTAAAAAAATTGGATGGCCACCGAGATCCATCTAGATCATTCCTCCCCCCTTAGAAAGCAATGGTCCCCGTTACGTCAAGTTCTCTTGGGAGACAAGAAGACTTCTGCTAAATATGAAGCTTGGTACATTGCTTGCCTTGCTGAAGAAGTTGTTCAGAGTTTTGCTTAGCTTGTTGAAGGCTATCATGAACCTGTTCTTGTAGGGGTTGGATCCATTCAACCAATCTAGTTGCATGATCTACCTGAGTGTGGAAGGACTTTGTCAGTGAAGATGCAACATGAAGAATATGCAGGGTTATGTTATAAAATTTCTTGATTGGGCAGTGTGGAGGCACCCCCGTAGGTGTTGCAAGAACATCTTCGTATTCTTCTACACTATTTTTGATCTGCTTCTGCTAGATAGAGAGGTCTTGGATTGAGGCTGCAGTGGTTGCAATGTCCTATTCACCTTCTGATCAGATTGTGAAGAGGCTAAACTTTGCAATATGAGAGATTACTTTGTGGCATTGTTTTGGTGGGACAATAGTCAGAACTACCTCTAGTATCTGATATAGTTGACCCCCCATTGTAAAAATGAGGCTACAGGGTCGAGACTCATAAAAAAAATGACGCCTCCACATATATGGCTGGCCTAATAAAACATCAAAAACTTCCAGTGGGGAAACGTCACACAATACCTCATCCTTGAAGGGCTTGATGTCATAGGACAAGCGACATTGTTGGTTGACATGAAGATCTTGACCCTGGCAAAGCCACCCGATGTTGTGTGGTTATAGATGTTGTGTTGTTGGAAAATCCATTTGCTTTAAAACCTCTACTGAGATGATGTTTTTTTGTATTTCACTATCAACAATAAAATGCATTTGGGTCCCCTTCACCCACATATGTGAATGGATGAGTAGCTCCCCCTCCTCTTCTGGTTAGATTGTTGTAGTTGTGATAGTAGCAATGGGTTCTGCATCAATGATCTATCTCCTTTTATTATTTTCTAAATCATGGTCCAAGTCAAGGTTCGAATCTTTGTCTTTGAGCTTGACCACCAATGACTGTATTGAGCGACATTCATCAGTGTTGTGCCAAGGGCTGTTGTGGAACTCACACCACTTTCCAGTGTCTTTCTTATACTTCCTGTTACCTTTATTTTCCTGCATATGGGACTGGATATCTTGAGGTTGGCCTTCCTTGATCTATCCTCCATTATGTGAATTAGAGTTTCCTTTGTCATGCTTCTCTTACGTACTTTGTTGCTTGAATTTCTACTCAGTTTTGACTGCATATTGATAAGAAACTCCCACTGAGGAGATGTCCAAGAAATCCATCTCAGTTTGGATGTACCTGTGTAGACCATTGTGGTACTTCAAAACCAGGCTCCGCTTGGAGTCTTTGATACCCAACTTTGAGTGCAAGGTATGAAATATGTTGGTGTACTCCGGTACCCTCTGGTCTCTTTTTTGATGCAAAGTTGTCCATCTCATGTATTGGTCATCATAGTTTATGACAAGGTAGAAATCCTCCTTTAGGGCATCTACAAAGGCCTCCCAAGGGGGTTCTCTCCCAAATAGTGTATATTCATCTGCGATGTACCTCTTTTAGTAACCTTCCCACCAATATTTGACATGGGGAAGGGATTTAAGGAGAGAAAAGGTGACCTTTTCACTGTCGAATGTTTTTTGGACAGAGTAATAACCTTCTAGCAAATTCAACCATTTTTCTAAAGCATTTTCATCTATCTGGCCTTCAAATAAGGGGATACAAAATTGACTTGTACCTTGATGGGTGTCACACTTGCGGAATGGCTTCTTGTCAAATATTCCTCATCCATCGCCATTGGTAGTCTTCGAAGGATCTGAGAAAAGTTGTCCATCATCTCATTCCTATGTTGCATGAGGGATTCCTTGAGCAATGCCTTGAAATGATATCTTGCTTTGTCATATCTCTTTTCTTCCTCCATGGGAGGTTGCTTGGGTTGGAAAGAGAATTTTTCCTCAAGAGAAAGTAGCTCTATACCCTAACCTCATCGAGGACCTTCTTTGAGAAAGAACAAGGAGCAACCTGCTCTGATACCACTGATCTAGATTATTTTGAGAATGACATGAAGACAAAATTATAACCGATATATAATGAATAAATACACAAATATAATGTGGAGAAAAAAGAACTACAGTGAAAACCAACTTCTATTAATTGACAAGAGAGAAAACAATTGTAGAACAAAAACTGGCAGAATGGGGTAGTCTATATCTAAAAAGAAAGAGATGTCAGCTACACTTCATTTGCAACAAGCTTTACATCACACTCCATTGCATTCTTAAAGGGACTCCTTCACCTCAATTATATATGAGAGAGTGAGAGGAGAACAATTCCCATGTTGCATGTGGGATAAATTGGACCAAGTTTATAAAATTCCATCGACATGTAAAACACTAGGACTTCCCGGGCAGTCACCCATCCCAGTACTATTCTAGCCTGAGCGTGCTTAACTACGGAGTTCTAATGGGATCTGATGCATTAACACTATGTTGTAGGCATGTACATAAAACCACTAGGAAATCACTACATGATGTATGTAATTAACAAATGAAGATGGCATTACATTCCATTCCCCATCAAAAGGGTGAATATCATGGTTTATCAAAACCATAGGCTCAAAATGGTGATTCAGTGAAAAAAGTGGATGGCCACCGAGATCCATCTGGATCACCTCACCTTTGAACGAATGTTGAAGTTAAGGCCGAGCACAAACTTGTTGACCTTCAACTTCTCTATGTTCAGATGTGGAGCATATCTAAGTAGCTCCATGAACCTAACCTCACACTCTAGCACCGTGTGACCACCTTGTCATAAATCATTGAACTCATTAAGATGGTGCCAATTAATTCCTCGGATAAATACCTCTCCCTAAATTGTTCCTCGAACAACTCCCATGACATGTCTTCGATGACCATGTTAGTTGAGGTAGGAGTGCCTTCCACCAAATTAGAGAACTCCCTTTCAATTGGAATATTTTCATGCAGACCTTCAAGTTGGAGGTGTAATAATGAAGTGTGAAGAACATCACCATGTTCACCAACCATGACTCAGAAGCTAAGTCATTCGAGGCACCCCATAACTCAAGAAACTTCATCTTCTTGAGTTTTATGTGTATACTACTACTACCAGCTAGAGCGCGTTGTGAACCCTCATTGGGAACCGATGCTCTACCCTTGTCTCGATCTAGGAGGTTGATCAACGCCTATGACATCCTCTGGAAGGATCTCATCATACCTGCCATATCTCCCGCAACAACCTGCTCCTCCTCTATCATCTACTCATCTCCCTGAGGGTTAGATCCCTCGGGAATGGATACTATCATAGGTGTCACACCTCTTCCTCCACCACCACGTCGTCTACTTCCCCTGCATCCTCTAACCATGATTACATGCATGGGAAAATTTCACAACTAATTAAAAATACATCTTTATCATTTTAGTTAACTCTATGGGAGGAATAACAGTTCAATGTCGTAGGGTTGAACCTACTTTGATACCATATGTGATGATCCCTCCATTACGACATCAATGTAAGTGAGTACAGTAGTGGTACATGTTTTTTTTAAACAACAATAGTTAGAGAGAGTGATATGCAACACTAACATACATCGATATTTGCACACTCTATTATCATTTACATCATCACACAACAAAAATCAATAACAACATTAATTCTATTAATAGAACTATTACATCACATCCCTATAATAAAGATGTCTATCCACCAAACCTACTTGGTAAGGTTAGGACCTCCATGACACATAATCAATGCTTAAGTCCAGGATTCATCCCATTGATTTTGACCATTTAAGGTCTCATGACTAGCGACTATTCTGAAGAACATGGAGATATCTATTTTCATAACCAAATTAAGTCTAGACTCAGGACTAAAGTGACAGTAAGATTTTGATCATAACACAAATTAAACCTTCAATTACTCATTATTTTAGATAAGGTTCCTTCCTTTAACATTCAAGCAAGAAAATATTTCATCATCTAGATAATATGCCTTATTGTCATGAATAACATAATCTAATTAATATCCTACCATTAATAATTAATGTTCACCATTAAGAATAAATATTCACCATATACATTCATATCATCAATATCCACCATTAATAATTAATGTTCACCATTAATAATTAAAATTTACCATTATACCACCATATAATTAATAATCACTACCTAAACAAAATTACCAATCCTATCAGATTACAAATACAATATTGTTCATTGTTTAGATAAAATAATCTACTACTTAAGATACCATATAAATTATATTCTTTATTTAATAATTTTCTTCCATTAACGAATATGAATAAAATAATAATTTATTCACTATCCAACTAGAGTACCACTAAAGTTTGCATGTATGACCTATAGTAAATTCCAATAATCAATACTATCATTAAAATTTGATTGAAAGGTACATCATGCCAATTAGCTTTAATTAAAAGCTCAAACCTCATTCAACAAGCGTTCTAGTAGAAGGAGTCTTTGGAACTAAGTAAAGGATTTACCACTAGGCAAGAATTAATAATCAAATAATTGTAACTTCGAGATCTTTAAAAAGGAGTTATATTACAACTTTAGGATTTAATAGAATGTTATTCTAGTTCAAGATGGAAATAGTTCAAGCTATCGTTAACCTACAATAGGTGAGATATCAACGTCTAACAATGAGTTGACAAAAGGAGTTTCAAATTATAAAAACAAGTGTAAATTAACTTTCAATATTAGAAATGCATTATACAATCGACGATCATAATAATTCACACTCAAGAATTAAAATACACAACGAAATGCGCTCCTAAATTACATATTGTTGTTTAGTTGCAGCGACCCCATTTTCTTTTTTTAAAGTCGAAACTGTAAATTCGTTTTTCATTGATATTAAAATAAAACAATTTAAATTGTTGGCAGATCCAAACTAATGGTTTCAGGAAGCCACTAGAGAATCACGATTTCATGGAATATCCACCTCAATTAAATTAGGCAGCAAATAACAATCCATAATCGTATCCTATCTTCAACGACCATACAACTCAACCGAAATTGAAATTCCAATTACAAAGACAACGAAAACATAAAATTCGTGGTGCAATGACCTTCAAAATCCAACGTATTTCTGACAAAAACTTCAGTTAAATATATAGAGATCCCATGATTAATTAAAAATTTGCACTTACAATCCAATACACAATGACTACACAAAAATCGAATTTCCCGAAATGCATTGGATTTGCGCCTTCTAGGCATGTCAAAATTGAAAGAAAAAGTAGTCACGGTCTGCTGCAACATAACACAATATTCCTGAAATTGTAATATATTTTCGACGCAAAATTTAACTTCGAATTTCGTTTTAAGGATTCCAACGCTTCAACGTTTTAACTTTGAGAAGGTTTTAATCTCATAGTGACCCTTGCAAGTTCTAATTCCAGAAATCATATCATGACACCCAATCAAATAAATTCTAAATTTCAAATCGATATTTAAAATATTGATTAAAAATATACCATATGAATATTGGTTAAACTAACAATAGGATTTGCAAGGCCATTCGAATTCCCATTTGAAATTGCAATAAAAATTCAGCGATAACAAATCCAATAAGGATCGGATCTATCATATAGTTGGTAGAAATGAATAAAATTTTCTTCAATAAAATCTAATTATGTTTTGTTGCTTCTTAAATCATTTAAATATACAATTTATCTTTCTACAATATAATTCAAAATTAAATATTGGAACCAATGAAGACTTCGAGTTGATAGTGTCCTTCAAGGCTTGCGCTCCTTCAATACTCTAGCTTGCTAATCACTAAAACTTCACTGGTACCTCCCAACCAATGCTAGGGGTACTCTTCTTCCCCCTTATCCCTCGAGCTGCAAAGGGGCCACACACAAGAAAACAACAAACAATAGCTCCAAGGCTTTCCTTGCAAGGAAGAGCTTCCACTCTTTCTTCAAGCTTGGTATCCCAACTCTCACAAGTAAAACACAGTCCAAAAATTTGGCAGCATAACTTTGCCAAGTAAAAGAGAGATCCATTTCCCTTCTATCACATTTGTTTTATAGAAAATTCTTCAATGACACATGTTCTCATGCACAATTAATTATCTTTTTAATTAATTTAATTAGTATTATTCACCTACACACTTGTCACACTCTCCCCAAGTTGCACAAGTAATTACCATTTTTGTTTAGAATAAAAAACCAATTTCCCTCACATTCCCCAATGTGTTCCTATTTTCTCTCTTAGATGTTCCTTTGTTCCCCAAATTCTCATTTAACGAGTGTCTCCTAACTAGATCTGAGTTAGAGTTGGATTATGAGTCTTCTTCTAGTTAGACTAGTGGTAGGTTGACTCAAGATTCTATTCTATGTACACCTATTCACTCAAGTTATTATTTATTTCTATTTTAAAATCCATTTTAATAATTTCATGGACACATGTGCATTTTATCCAACCTTTACATTTTTATTCATTTTTTCCTAGAAATTGATTTTATCTCAATTCTTTTAATTTCAACATTTTTAATTAGTCCCTTTATTAACTTAGACTTTGGCTTAGACTCTTGTTAGGCTTCACAATTAATAATTTACTAACTAATTAATTATTTTATTTTAACAAGGCCTAACCATTTCCATGTTTTCTAGGCCACCTAGATT
>JZKD02S0323654.1:0-19470 GCA_000966675.3 Picea glauca | reverse complement strand
TCACTTAACCCATTTTCCTTATTTTAGGGTTAACCACTTTCCATAAATAGAAAGTTTTCCAATATTTATCATTTAAATATTCCTTCTTGATTTTGTCACCTTACTTTGTCATTTATATAATATTTCTTCTTTTAGGTCACTTTGAATTCTTTGACCTTGCGGGCTTCACACCAACATATGGGGGTCCTCCAACTTCGTAAAACCATAACTCTCAAACCGTGAAGAGTTATGTGACATTCCACATACCACCGGAAATGACATGACAAGCACTATCCATCTAGGATAGTTTCACCAACAACTTCATTGATCTTCATCTCATTATTCTATATACAAGTATGGGTCCTCCAACCATTCTTCTAGGATAACTCAATCCACAAAGCATCTTCTCGTGAGGGATTTCACCATAAGGAGACCTCTTTGGAGTTCATCCATTTGTGCACTTTGTCAATCATGATAAGACAATAATGATTCATCTTTGCATCAATTCACCATTGCATCATATACATCATATCAATGATCTATCTTTATCAATTGGTTTCCACTTTGACATCTATCATTCTCATCAAGGACAATACATATACATTGTTCATCAATTATCAATCAATCAATTACTTGACATAAATCAATCAAACCATTTGCATCAATGACACATGATCCAACAATCTCCCAAATAATCAAACCATTGGCATCAATGACAACATGATCCAACATTCTCCAACAATTTTACAGGTTACCATTCAACCTATCACATGAGTTCCTACTATCCATCCTCCTCCACCAATCATGGAAACAAGATACGCTCCCCTTGTTTTGGCCGCTCCCTTACACAATATGCCCTAGGATTATACAACTAGGATTCCTCAATTTGATGGCACTTGAAGTAATACTGCAAGATAACATGTTGACAAAATAAATGACTTCTTTGACCTGCAAGAAGTAGATGAGGAAGATGTCAAAATGAGGTTGTTTTCCCAAAGATTAAATGGTGAAGTTAGGAAATGGTTCAAAGCCTTACCAACTGCTAGCCTTAATGACATTACTTCCTTTCACCAATATTTTCTCAATAGATGGGAAGTAAAGAAAAATCCACTTCAAATATTATCTGAATATGAAAGTATTAAAATAAACCAAGGGGAAAGTGTACATGATTATTGCACTCGATTTAACAATATTTATAATGCAATTCCCACAAACATTAAACCTCCTAAAGGCCTAGCTTTGATCAAATTCCCTGATGGTTTTGATGCTGACATGTCTTATCAATTGAGAGAGAGAAAGCCTGCAACTTTGAAAGAAATGCAAATATGTGTTGTGTGTGTAGAGACAAATTTGTTAGCTAAGACAGCTAGACAAAGAACATAGAGGAGTGTAATTATCAAGGAAGAACCATCTACCTCTTCTGCTGATGCTAAAATAGAATCCTTAGTGAGAACTATGGAAAGGATGATGGAAATATTAGACATTTGATCCAGGTGGATATCGGTGGCCACCCATCTTTTCCAACTGGCTCAAAACAATTTTCTGGCAATTTTGGCAATTTACTATTTTTGGCAGATTTTTGGGTCCTGAACTTCCGGAGCCGTTTTGAGGCCTTAAACGACGTTTTTTGGGAATCTACCAATCGAAAAATATTATCATGATATTTTTACCATTGGTTGTAGTCCTCAGATAGACCTTTCCAAGGAGTTATCGTGCGCCCCAAACGGAGATCGTATGCCAAAGTTACGCACTCGAGAAGTTGATACACCAAACTACCCAAAACGGGGTCCACAAAATTGTTGGCTTTTCATCTTCCGGGGTTAGGGTTTTGGATATGCTAAAAAGGCCTTTGGAGCCTCATTGTAAAATCATCTTCTTGTGAATGCGAGTAGCGGACACATCTCTTCTCAGAGATAAGCTGCCACCATTCTAACGAGTCTTTCACTCTGTATTTTTATAGTCTTTGTACATTTTCGCTCATTAATAGAAAAATGTGTATTACTGTATCTCTGTGTTTATGGTTTCATTTTTGATACATTTCTATTATATTATTGGATATCCGAGATATCTCTATACATTGATTTATTATATCTCTTCTCTCATTTCGTGCCGAAAATAATTCGGATCAATGGTATCAGAGCAGGCTGCTCTTGATCGTTTTTTTAGTGCATGTCCTTGACGAGGTCCGAGTATAGCAAGTTGGGTCTCGATCTTGTATCTCTTGAAGACAATTGCTCTCGCACGCCCAAGAAACCCTCCATGGCGGAAGAAAATAAAAACGACAGAGTAGACAATCCTATGAATCTGTTGCTTGAGCAAGCTCTCATATGCAACAGAGGGACGAAATGATGGAGAATTTTTCGCACATCCTTCAACGCCTGCCGATAGCAACATACGCATCTTCATCAAACAACCACTTTGGAAGCACCTCTCCTTTCAAGGTACAGGTTAATTTTGATATTCCCATATTTGAAGGTCAGATAGATGCGGATGCCTTAGACAAATGGTTAAATATGTTAGAAGGTTATTTTTCTGTTCATTCCGACAGGGAAAATATCACATTCGCACTCCTTAAAGCTCTCCCCCGTGTCAAACATTGGTGGGAAACTTACTGGGAGAAAATTTCCACATAGGAGTCTGGAATATATGGGGCCGAGCCCACTTGAGAATTTTTTGTGGATGCGGTAAAGGATCAATATTACCCTGTTGGAAACTATGAGGACCAATACATGAGATGGACCACGCTACAACGAGAGAGGGGCCAAGCAGTTCCAAAGTTCACCAATGCCTTCCATACCTTGCGCACCAAGCTGGGTATCAAAGAATCTGAACGACCTTTGGTTTTGAAATAGCATGGGGCTCTACACAGGTGCATCCAAATTGAAATGGATTTTCTAGACATCTCATCAATCGATGTTGCTTATCGATATGTTGTTAAAATAGAGTATAAATTTAAGCACCAGAATAAATGGGAGTTAGGGTCTGCAAATCTGCAACAACCAAAGTATGACAAAGACGACCCTAACAAACAGTCTCCCGAAAACCAGTCCAAGCCACAAGAAAATAAGGGTCACAGGAAGACAAAGAAGGACACCGGAAAATGGTGGAATTTCCACAAAAGCCCCTGGCACAAAATTGATGAATGCCGCTCAAAACAGTCATTGGTGGCCGAGATCAAAGACAAGGAGCTGAACCTTGATTCAAAATCCGATTCTGAAAATACTGGTAAAATACATATCATCAACGTAGACCCCATTGCTATTGTCGCGACCTAAAAAATTCAACTAGAAGAGCCAACAGTTCCTGAAGAGGGGGAGCGCCTTTTTCATTCACAGATGTGGGTGAAGGGGACCCCATTGCATTTTATTGTTTATAGCGGAAGCCAGAAGAACCTCATCTCAGCAGAGGTTGACAAACAGTTGGGATTGTCGACAACACTACACCCGCAACCATACAACATCGGGTGGCTTTGCCAGAGACGAGATCTTCGTGTCAGCCAACAGTGCCGATTGTCATACGACATCCAACCCTTCAAGGATGAGGTATTATGTGATGTTTCCCCACTGGATGTCTGTGATGTTCTCTTGGGCCAACCATATATGTGGAAGCGCCATGTTGTTTATGAGTCTCGACCCCGCAATGTCATTGTTTCTCCGGGGGGTCATCTCTACAGAATACCAGAGGTAGTTCCGACTATTGTTCCACCTACACAATGCCGCAAGGTAGTATCTCACACTGCAAAATTCAATTTCTTCACAATCTGTTCAAAAGGGGAACAAAAGGACACTGCAACCACTACAGCCTCGCCCCAAGCACCTTTTATCCAACAGAAGCAGGTCGACAAGGTTGCAACAAAGTGAAAATATTCCTTTTGCACACAGTCCTCTCATGTAGCTGGACTTTTTGAATAGACTTAGCCTCAATAGGTTCGTGACCACCTTCCAGAAACTGAGCAACGCGACGTCTCAAGCAAGGTAAGCAACTCACCAAGATTCAGATTCAACAAACGCTTCCCTCTCCCCCCAAGGAACTCAACGCAATGGAGACCATTTCTTCCTAAGGAGGGAGGATTGATCCAGGTGGATATCAGTGGCACCCACCTTTTCCAACTGGCTCAAAACAATTTTTTGGCAATTTTGATAATTTACTATTTTTGGCAGATTTTTGGGTCCTAAACTTCCGGAGTCGTTTTGAGGCCCTAAACGACGTTTTTTGGGCATCTTCTGGTAAGAAAATATTATCATGATATTTTCTGCCAACAATTGTAGTCCTTGCATAGGCCTTTCCAACGAGCTATCGTGTGCCTCAAATGAAGATTGTATGCCAAAGTTACGCCCCCGGGAAGTTGATACACAAAACTACCCAAAACAGGGTCCACAAAATTGTTGGCTTTTCATCTTCTGGGGTTAGGGTTTTGGATTTTCTTTATGATAAAAAGGCCCTTGGAGCCTCATTGTAAAATCATCTTCTTGTGAATGCGAGTAGCGGACACATCTCTTCTCAGAGATAAGCTTCCACCGTTCTAGCGAGTCTTTCACTCTGTATTTTTACAGTCTTTGTACATTTTCGCTCATTAATAGAAAATTGTGTATTATTGTATCTCTGTGTTTATGGTTGCATCTCTGATTCATTTCTGTTATATTATTGGATATCTGAGATATCTCTGTACATTTCTTTATTATATCTCTGCTCTCATTTCGTGCCGAAAATAATCCGAATCAGAGAAGATCAACTTGGTCCCCAAATTAGAAATCCTAATTTTAAGAGAAATCCACCCCAAATCAGACAAAGAGAACCTAGAGAACAAAGAGAACAGAGAGGCATGGGTCAATATATTAGACCTCCTTTCCAAGAAAATTATGCTGATGAAGGGTAAGAAACAATTGAGGGACTTGATGATGTTCACATTAATCTTATGGGAATAAATGATAATGATTCTATTTTTCTTACCCAAGAAGAACATGATCTTTTCCTTCTTTCACAAACTGAAGTTGATGAGGAAGAATCATAACAACAAAATTTTTAAAATGCAATTATGGAAGTTCATAGACAATATAACTTGAGAAGTAAGAAGTCCAATGATAATCCAACCAAGAAAGCTTCTGACTTTAAAAAGACAACCGATACCCTGCCAAGAAATTTCTTGATAGCCCCCAAAAGAAAAACTCAGAGGTCCGAACCAAAAGAACATCCGACTCTGTATCAAAAACAACTCAAACTGATGTTCCATCCACCAACCAACCCAAAGATACTTCACAGAAGAATGTTGTTGAGAAATCAGATCTCCCTAATCAAAATAAAACTCCAACCTCATTCAACCTAGAAAGTGAATTGGAAAAACTCAAGATACCTATTCCTCTAACAAAGTTAACGAATAAGAATGATTACAGATCACAAGTGATAAAATCTCTGAACATAGAGCCAAGAATGGGTACAAACACACTAAACATTGCTGATGATCAACCAGAGTTATTATTTGGGACTGAAGTTGATGGAAACTCTGAAAGTGGTGTTGTACCTCCTTTCTATGTTAGTTTAAATATTCATGACAAAAATTTGCACAATGCCATGCTAGACTCTAGTGCTTCTCACAACCTTATGCCTAGGGCTATTATGGAGAAATTAGGACTTGATATCACTAGACCTTATAAGGATTTTTATTATTTTGATTCAATTAAAGTTAAATGCATAGGTCTTATCAAATATTTGTGTGTTACTTTAGCTCAAATCCTAGCCAAGAGCATGGTATTGGACATAGTTTTTGCAAACATACCTCCTAAATATGGCATGTTACTATTTCGCTCATGGGGAGCCAAGTTACAGGGTACCCTATGACTGAACATGTCTTATGCCACCATCCCATTATTTGGTTAACAGAGGATATTATATAGGGAGACATTGATGAAATACATGGTCAGTAGTCAGGATAAACCACATAATTATCCCTTATATTCTGTTCATTCAGACCTTGATTCCTTTATTTTATATAATGATGGATATATGGAAAGACAAATTGCAAATCTGGAGGATGATGTTTATAACTTGGAGGAAAACAAAACAACCCCTGAAGAAGACAAAACAATGATGATACAATCTGATGAACCAAAAGAATCTCTGTGGAGTTTAGACTTTGATGGTGATGTTAGTAAGGAAGGAGCAGGAGCTGGAGTGTGGGTTTCAAATTAAAAAACAAGACATACAAAAATCCATTCCTACAAGTTAAATTTTCAGTGTACCAACAATATAGCTGAGTATGAATCCTTAACGCTAGGTTTGCAAATGTTAAAAAATATTGGTGCTAAGAGAATTTCAATAAAGGTTGATTCTGAATTCATAATAAAACAAATCAAAGGTGAATACTTTGCTAAACACCCAAGACTGAGAGCCTACAAAAATGCTTTTCTAGATTTCCTGCAATGCTTTACTAAATATGATTTGCAGGCCATTCCCAGAGACCAAAACATTCTTGCTGATGGTCTGGCTACCTCAACATCTACTTGTAAGATACCTTTTCATCCAAATCGCCAGTATACAGTTGAAGTGAAGTGCAGATCTATTGTCCCATACAACATCAAGTATTGGCAAGTTGTTGGAAATGATGAACAAATTGAATTTTTTTTGCAATCAAAAAATGAGTTTGAATGTACCAATATAGATGTTGATAGTGATGATGAAAAAGAACGTGTAAATAAGATAGGTTTAGAATAAATAAATAAAAAACAAGAAGATTTGGATTTTTTGCAATTAAAGGAAAATATTTTTCCTAGAGTATTAGTCCCATTGGAATAATTGTTTGATTTTGATGATGTGGCTAAAAAACCCAAAATTGAACCTACTCGAAAAGAAGTTGAAGATTGTAACATAGGAACTGAAAAATAACCAAAGATGATTAAACTGTCAAAATATTTACCTCATGCTAAAAAAAAGAAATACCTAGAATTGTTTAAAGAATTTATAGATGTTTTTGCATGGAGCTATGAAGATCTAAAATTCTATGATACTAGAATTATACAAGACAAAATTCCCATAAAAGAAGATCAAAATCCTTTCAAACAAAAACTTAGGAGAATTAACCCAAAATTGATGCCTTTGATTGATAAGGAAATAAAAAAGATGTATGATGGTAAAATCATTGTCCCATTAAGATTTTCTAAATTGGTGTCCAATTCATTTCCAACCAGGAAGGAGAGCAGAGAAATCAGACTATGTATTGATTTCAGAAACCTTAATAAAGTCTCTCTCAAAGACAACTATCCCTTGCCTAAAATGGACCATATTTTGCAGAAGGTAGTTGGATCCAGTAGAATTTCTCTGTTAGATGGTTTTTCTGGTTACAACCAAGTGTTAGTTCACCCTGATGATCAAGAGAAAACAACATTTACTTTGGGGAACTTTCATGCATGTGAAAATGCCTTTTGGTTTAATGAATGTTGGGGCCACATTTAAGAGAGCAATGGATATTGCTTTTATGGATGAACTTGGAAGATTCATCGTTATATACCTGGATGACATAACTTTTTTTTCAAAAATAGATGAAGAACACTTACTCCACCTTAGAAGAGTTTTTGAAAAATGCAGAAAATTTGGAATTTCACTTAATCCAAATAAAACATTGTTTGGTCTAGAAGAAGGTAAACTGTTAGGACACATCATATCCAAGGATTTAATTAAAATTTATCCTAGCAGAATTGAAGCCATTCAAAAAATAGATCATCCCAGAAACATAAAATAATTACAGTCTTTCATAGGCAAAATAAACTTTCTAAGAAGATTTATCCCTAACATGGCAGAACTTCTCAGAAACATAACAAATATGTTGAAAAAAGACACAAAAATAAAATGGATTATAGAAGCAAAACATTCCTTTGATAAGGTGAAACAAGCCTTGACACAAGCCCCTGTTCTTATCAACCCTGATTACACAAAATATTTCCTCCTATTCTCTTTTGCCTCTGAACACACTATTGCAACAATTATTTTGTAGAAGAATAGTGAAGGCCATGAACAACCTACTTCTTTCTTTAGTAAATCCTTGAGAGATGCTGCATTGAATTATAACATCATGGAAATGCAATATTTTACTTTGGTGAAAGCAATCAAAGATTCCAGAGTATATATTCTCCACTCACACATTATTGCTTATGTCCCAAATTCTGTGGTGAAAGATATTTTTACCCAAGAAAGTCCTGATGGGAAAATGGGTAAATGGATTCCTGTTATCCTTGAATATGACATTGAGATCAAACCAACCAAGCTTATCAAGGGTCAAGGATTGGATAAATTGATGGCTGAGTCCAACTTTCATGCTTTGGATATTAATTTTCTAGCTGCAGTGGATGAACAAGAAGAGAAGACGACTCCACAGGTTAAAGAGGTTTTCTCAACCTCTCCGTGGTATGCAAACCTTATTTTTGTTTTACATCACTTACAAGCTCCTCCAAGTTTAACCAAAACTAAAGCTACATTTTTGAAACTCAAAGCTATGAAGTATTGTATTTTAAATGAAAATTTGTATTGGAAACATGCTGGAGGGATTCTACTAAACTGTTTGTTGAAAGATGAGGTTGATAAAGATTTGCAGAAGTTTCATGAAGGATATTGTGGTGGAAATTTGAACTGGAAGACCACTGCTAACAAAATTCTAATAGCTGATTTCTATTGGCCAACTTTATTTGCAGATGTCCACAAGAAAGTGACCTCCTGTCATAGATGTCAAATCTTCGAAGGAAAAATGAAACTTCTGCCTTTACACTTAAAACCAATTTCAGTTGAAACTTCTTTTCAATAATTGGGTTTGGATTTTATTGGAGAAATTAACCCCCCATCATCAGGTCAATACAAATGGATTCTCATAGCCACTGATTATTTCACCAAGTGGATTGAAGCTGTACCCACCAGGCAAGCCACTGATGCTATGATCATTAAGTTTTTGGAAACTAACATTCTTTCAAGATTTGGATGTCCCAGGAAAATTATCACTGACAATACAAAAACGTTCAAATTGAAGAAGATGATAGAGTTGTGCAACAAATATTAGATCACCTTAGGACACTCTACTTCTTATTACCCTCAGGGGAATGGATTAGCAGAGTCTTCAAACAAGAGTATGGTCAACATCATCAAGAAGTTGCTGCAGGACAACAAAAATTCATGGCACAATAAGTTGGTAAATGCACTATAGGCAGATAGACTTACTACAAAGAGGTCAATTGGCATGTCCCCATACCAGTTGGTATATGGAATGGATGTTGTCTTTCCCACTTCTTTAGGTGTTCCTATCATGAAATTATTGTAGGAAGTACAGGTTGAACCAAATGACATCCAGAGGAGAATTAATCGGACTTTATAGCTACAACAGTCCAGAGAAGAGGTCTACAATCAAACTCAAGTGATTCAGGAAAATATCAAAAAGATCTATGATAGAAGGACCAAGGCCGATGAATTCCAGATAGGAGACAAAGTAATGAAATGGGACTCAAGGAATGAAGAAAAGGGAAAGCATGGAAAATTTGAGAATCTAYRGAAAGGCCCATTCACAATACATGCCTACAGAGGAAGTAATGCATTTTTTTTTATCAAGRATATGGATGRAGCAGATCTACCAGGAGGACCTATCAATGGCARAATGMTCAAGTACTATGTTTCATAGGAATGRAATTTTTTCTCACTCAGTTCATTGTAAATACCATTTTACTTTTTTTTTTTTCAYGAGTGGGTGAMTTTTATYRGTGGTTGAAGCCCGAAGAGAAGGCCCTAAGCCCCTGATCAGTGTCACCARAWTTACATTTACAATAAAACTAACCAGAAAGMAAAAAGTAYTRGAGAAGAGGATTCAAGKCAACATGTAGCTGGTTCTTRGCACCTCACAAGGAGAGCACCATCCCCAARTGGAGCCACTGTTATAACCCTATATTTYATAGTATCRCCTGGTGATTGAAATTTATTCCTCTAGTCATATTTCATTYTGCAAATGATTTACAGTAAGAAAAAGAAAAGAAAAAGAAAAKAAAAGGATAAAAATAGAAAAAATGAAAAGAGGATATAAAAAATAAGAAAAGACAAAATAATAAAAAAGAAAATATAAAACYCCATAAAAAATAAATTTAGTTTGAATCATACTGTATAATCATGATCAAACTTGTTGAATTTATGTTGATAGGTTAGAGAATAAGTTTGGTCAAACTGTTTAATCTTGGCCAAATTAGCTAGTGTAGAGTAATAATTAATCCAATAGTCTAAGATGGATTAATATGTTAGAGGACTAGGTTAGGAGATAGGTTAGTGATTTTGGTTTCAATAAAAGTTGCAAGGGGATGTCAAAATACCCCTTGATTGATTAAATTTGATTATTATAGCCTTAGGAAAATAAACTATGGTGTAAAAGGGAAAAACGTAAGCTTAGTGCTACCCAACATATTTTTTATCCTAAGTTACTAATGGAAAAGAACTTTTGTCGTGTAGTGGGTAATTCCTGCACATGTTGTTAGCGACGACATCCATCATCACGTAGATCAACGGTCCTAAGCTCATTTTGGACCCCCCCAAAATTTCTGTCTTTAACGGTTTGCGGGGGGGGGGAAGGGGGGTCTGAAAAGTGGTTTCCCCCCACGTCAGTCCCACCTAACGTGGTGCTCTCACAACATTTCATACCCCCCCCTCCGAAATCCGCTTACCACCTACCCCCCCCTCTGAAATCTCCCCAAACCACTACCCAATACCACTCACCTCACTCCGCCACCATACCCTACTTCCACCTGCCATATGTCCCATCCTACATACCCGTTACCCAATTAAATTGCTCCCTGTGATCGTTAACTGCCCCGTCACCACCCCGCACCATAACAAACACCTACAACATACTGTAAAATCCCGTTTCATCATCCTGTAACGCCATTTGCTGATGCCAACACTGTGGATACCGCGCCAAAACAAGCTGTCAAGCCAACCATCACAACCTCTCACTGTCAACATGCACATTTTACCCGAGTAATCACAGTTCCACCATTATTTTACTGAAAAGATCTGTAAATCATGGTTGCCAAGGCCAAATCCATTGATACATATGAAAACCCGATTCTTCCCCCTCCTGTCGACCTAGACCATATCCCTATGGTGGATAAGGACTATAAAATCACAGAGACGAGGTGCGAATTCAACTTCTTCAAATTGCACTCTTGGATAAAAGACATCTTCCTAGACTAGAGCGATGAAATTGGACTCCGGGAGTCCAATTTACCTCTATATATGTTCCCACAAACTCATCATTTCCCTGAATTCGTTCTCAGATGCCAAGATCCCTATTCGCCCGACCAAAGGGCCGTTGTTCCTTCCTGTGACGAAACCCTGTTCAAAGTCACCTCTGAATCCATTGACCAGATGCTGTAAATCCCTAGAAATGATACAACCATCCCTTTTTCTATTGAAGCCCTAAATGACTTGTACCATAAGTTGACCTTCCCCCAAAGAGCCCAGATTTTTGAGATTTTTCTACCAGAAGTAGCCCAATTACCCAAGAAAAATCCCCCTTATTCATCCTCCATCTTCACTGTCAAGGCCAACTAGATCATTTCCATTCTTTGTTACCTATTAGGTTATTTCTTAGATGAATGGGTAGATGAACCTATTCTAGGTTTTCTATCTATCTTTTTCACAGAAGAAAGAGCCACAACTAATTCAATTTCAGTCAGTTTATGGCTGATAACATTCATGATCAACTTTTTCAGGTTTCCAACTGAAGGAATGTTCATATATTCCTCAGTCTTGGTGTATATGTTCTTGTTTTTTCAATCAGACAAGTTTCCATGTGCATTTTAGAAATTAAACCAGGAAGAAAACCCACAGTTATTGAACTCATGGACCTCATTGGTGAGGAAAAATTCAACAGAATATAGTTTCAAGGACTTCATAGACCAGTTCTATCACCTAGTGGTTTTCATGTTGAACATCAACACAGAGCTAAGAATCAATGAAGAAATTCAGAGAATCCTCCACCTTTATTGATCTAGCCAAGATAGGGGATTGGTATTTATACCAAAACCACACAGAGATAAGAGTGTATGGGTGTGAGATGCTACCTTATAGATTGCCTAAATACCTCCCTGTGAGGATTTTTTCACTAGAATACATAAGGAAGATGGTGAAATCATATGATATACACTTTTTTGCAACAAAGACGAAGCAACAACTCAGAATCAAGACTCAGATTGGCCCTTTCATATGCAACAATAGATCAACATGAGAAGAAACATATAACCTTTTGAAACATATGCGGTTTACTCAAAGTTACACTTGGGCTTATGACCCATTTGGTGTCATCTCAGAGCTCAGAGTCAAACAAAGGAGCACTCCTTATGATCACACACAGAAGCAAGAGGTGGAAAAATACATGAACCAAACATAGTGGCATGAGAACACCTTTCTAGAAACAGAGGAACAACCTGCCCCTGTAATTGCCTCACATACTAACACACCTCAAAATAAAGCAGGGAAGAGATCAAGAAAGGAGGTTTCCCCTTCTGTCACAGAGGTATCAACTGAGGATTTCCAAGTTTACAGAAAGAGGGCGAAGACCAGGCATGCACCAGAATTGCTCAAGGAAGGAGAAATGCATTCCACCATAGTCATGGAGGGACCCCACTCTTCAGCCTACTCAGACAGTCAATTCATAATGTCTACATCATCACCAACATCTCAAAGACAAACAAAAAATACTTTGATAGCTGAATCATCTCATGAGCAAACAAATTCAAATGTTTTTGACAAGTACAAACAGATCAAATAAAGAAAAGAGCTCCTCAACAACAAAACCTATGCTCAATTTTGGAAGCCAACGTCCACTTCTCAACATAGGCTGTTGTCAACATTTGACACACAGAGAAAGGAAGAATGCAAATGGAATTCTTGCAAGCACAAGTTCCTTATCCCAAAACAACTGTAGACTATAAGAAGACTACCTTTGAGTTTGATGTAAAGGATGTCCATCTAGTGGACCAAATGGATATGCATAGGCAGACAAGAGATATGATATTCTTTACCTTGAAAAACACCTCAATGACTGCTTCAAAGTTGCAGGTGTCCCTGAACAACATTCAGTCCCATTTGAAGCTGGATAAAATCTCTTCTTTGGCCAAAGACAACAAAATTAAATTATTAGAAGAATTGGTGTCGAAGATTGGGTATGACCCAACAAATGTCAAGGCAACAGAGGAGTTATTAAAAAAGAAGAATGCTGATATAGCATCTCTGAGAAAGCAGCTGAAGCTTCCAGCTACATAATATTCAAAAGCCAAAGAAGTGGTTGAGACTGAAGGCCACAAAGAAGAAATGTTGAAGCTTATCATGGAACATAATGCACAGATAAGATAAATGGAAGAAGAAATGGATAAACTGATAAAGGAAAAGTAACAAAATGTGCAGATGGCCATGATCCCACTAGAGGCTCTTGGACAAGTTGAGAAACTAAGAGGAAGGGGGTGAATCAGTTGTATACATAGTTTTCACTTTTATCTCTTTAACACATATTACTTCTTTAATGCAGTTTAAAAACTAATAAATATTTTGTCTCAGTGAAAATGAATTAGTAACCATCAATCACTTGAAATGGACAGAGACATAAAATATTTATGAGGAAACCCATTAAGGGAAAAACCTCTTCTTCTTCTTGTGGATGTAAAGAAAGCAAGCTACTTCAGTTACATCATATTTTGTCTGAGCAACTACTCAGATGAGGCTACTACCTCTTTATCTTCAACACCTACTGAAAGATAGCTTCTACTACCTGAATGCAAGCTTCAACTTGCAATGAGACGGTTAGTCTCCCTAGCTCCCCCCTTCCTCCCTTAGTACTGGATTCAACCTGTTTCAAACACTCTTCTTAAACTGTCAATATCCTTTTGTTAATTTCTTTCTGTGAAAACAAACCTGTAACCATCAATTCCATCTTTGCCAAACCTGTTATTGTTTTCAACCAACACACATCTTACTCACATGCAACTTTGTTCACACTCTGTCAATGCGAAAACTGATCAACTCAATCTGTTCATGATTACTTTGTTATAAAACTGGAAATCAAATCTATAGATAATCTTCATTGCAATAAATAATGACCTCAATGTATATTTGAATTACAAAGACAACCTTTAACTATTTAATGCATTTACCTTAGATGTAATTGCTCAATCAATCAAGAATTTCATACCTCTAATCCAGATCTATATAAGAGTTTATTCACTGTAAAAACAACCATACAATCTGCAACATCAGAGTGCACCTCTTCTCTGTGCATTTCTCATTTAAGGAGAAAATCAACTATTAACTTCTGGAGTTTTCACAATCAAGAAACCAAACACATACCTTTGCACTTTCTAATTGTCTCAAACACATTTACCCCTGTGTTTTCCTTCCAGCAAATGAATAATGGAGTTCCAGGTAAAAACGTTTTTGAATCTCCACGTTTTTCTCTTCGGCAAATGAGCAACAGAGTTCCAAGAAAAAACGTTTTTGAATCTCTACGTTTTTCTCTTCGGTAAATGAGCAACAAAGTTCCAATAAAAAATGTTTTTGAGTCTCTACGTTTTTCTCTTCGGCAAATGAGCAATAGAGTTCCAAGAATTTTTTTTTTTTGAATCTCTACGTTTTTCTCTTCGGCAAATGAGCAACAGAGTTCCAAGAAAAAACGTTTTTGAATCTCTACGTTTTTCTCTTCGACAAATGATGAATGGAGTTCTAGGAAAAAACGTGTATAACCCTTTGCATTTTTCTTCCTCTAAAAAACCCATCACCGAGTTCTTGAACACACTCTGTTCTCTCTGTGTTTATCTTTCACTCTTACCAAGATCATAAAGTTTTTTACATTAGTTGATATCGCTGTCAATTTTAACTTTTGTCTCACTTATCACAAAAGTCTAACTCCTCTTAACTGACAAACTTCCTTAACATGTGAGCTTTGGTGATATAACTTATAATGCACTTTTCTTGTCATTTTCAACTAAGCCTTCGACCACCCGTTCATTGGGTTAATTGAGTTGCTAGTCCAATAACAAGCATATCAAACTCTTACTCATAAATGAAATAATGAGAAGTTTGACATCAATGTCAACAATGCCAATGCCCATTCGCTCAATGCAAACTGGCCAACAGAGGCAATCCCTCTGATAGGAATTAGAACAATAGAAGCATCCACATCAATAGAAATTCCATCAACAATCCCAATACAACTTTCAAATGCATCTGACAAACTTGTAAAATCCATGGAAGACATATCCATTCAAGGGGAAGAGATAAGGAAACTACAAGAAGAGGTAAAGAATTTGCAAGAGTTGAAGTCAATGTTCCAAGCCAGTCACCAGGCAGAGATGCATAAGTCTCAAAGGCTTAGTCAACAATTACAACAACTACAAAAAGAGACTGTTATGGAAAAAACTTTAGCCCAAGCCAAGGAAAATATTTGGGTAGATATCAACAAGTCAATGTGAGAAATCTGGCCATCCATACAGATCATATTTGAACAACATGAGTTAGTACATAAGGCCATAGGAGAAATTGAGATCATCAAGGAAGAGTTTGGAGAGAGGCCAATGAAGTTATCAGATTTATGAACTCCAAAAACAAGCAGGAGTTAGAAGAACTAGAAATTGAGGACAAGACATATAACATCCTTGAGATCAAGAAGGTCCTGACTAAAAGAGGATTGATGTTGCAACTAGAAGAAAAGGCCCAAGTGATGGACATAGGTGTGCAAATATTTTTCAGTAAGTTTAAAGTTCTACATAAGAAAGGTATTCCTGGATTATTAGTATTAAATGACAAATTGATAACTCGGTCTGATTACAAACAAAAAATGAATGCAGTAGCGAAGGTAAATTCAAATTTTGCAGGGACACATGGAAGAATTACTGGTAAAGATTTCCTAGAGACACTACAGTTGGACTTGAATATTCAGCATAAGATTAAGCATATCTTCATCACTAAATGTACCTTTGCCAAGTACACATAAATTGATGAGATGTACATGAAATTACTCAAGATTTCCATCCCAGGTAAAAATAGGTGGTAAGACCTATGCACACTACTTGAGTAGAGACAGTTTTGGTGTTCTAGTCAGCATGGAGCATCCAACCAAAGTCAAAGAGATGTGTCATAAACCACTTCCACCAAAACAACACAAAAGATCCGAGCAAATCAACAAATCCCTTTATTTTGTATTTTAGAGATCTAGTTAGTTAGATATTCCTCCATAATATCCTAGTCATTTATGACATGATCTAATGTAAGTAGTTTTATAAACACTTCTCTCTTCAAAGTATTGAGGGTTGATTTTTGCACCCAGGAGCTATTGTGTAATTTTTCAAAGGATCAACTAGTAATAAAATAGGCTTATTCAAAAGATTCTTGTGTCATAGTGTTGGTGATGTCTTTCTCTCTTTGTCAAATGTTTTCTCATTCTCTGTATTCATTTCATGTATTTCCAATTCTAATCATTAAAAGAAAGTCAAAAGAACATAATTTATTTCATATACTCAGTCTTTGGTTTTTTAATGATGTGTATGTTTTCATTTGAAACCGAGTGAAGGAATTATTAATTGCTCCTCTGCTTAGTGGAATTTCCCCTCGTGTCCCTCTTATTCATTCCATTTAATCCAAATAGATCCAATAGATTCACTACCCTGTCCTGTGGATAAAACCTTATAAAAATCTGAATCTAATCCTCATCTTTAAGTACAGACCCCATAGCCCAATGGAAAATTAAGCATTCTTTCAACCAATTATTTCAATAAAACAAACAAAATTTGAACTGTCATAACTAGCCTAACATTTTAAAATTCAAACAAATCTAAATATAATAGAGATATCCCTCTTTGAAGTTGGTAGGGCTAGATCCCAACTTCCAAAGTGGTTTGGCAGTTACCTCTGTCAATTTCTTCTACAACCTCTGGAAATTAAAATGTGATAACACCAGACTTGATTGCAAGGTACATTACTCAGTTGTATGATCCTTTCTCAACAAAACACCTTAGAAATCATGCCAATCATTTGCTGCCTTGATTTATGTTCTTTATATAAGTTGTACGACCAATAAAAAATGTTGCGTGACCCACCTTCAACTGTTGTACGATACAATACTATAAACAATGCTGAAAATATTATTGGGATCTGTGCTAATCCCCTCCTTGGGATGCATGCCAATTCTCTCTTTCTACGACTCTTTCCCTCATCTCAAACTCTCTCTTAGGAATCACACCTCTTCACTTTCCCTCCAATCTCTCATCAAAAGTGTGCCCCACTTCTCCCTCAAGTGCTCCTTTTATTACTCATTAATGAGTAACTTTCCTAGCCCTTGGTCTTCCAAAGAGATAAATGATCAAGATTAGATCTTTCCCTTTTGAGATCAATGGTCATGACTCAATCATCCGTTGAGTTCACTTAAATCACTTGAGTGATCCAAACTTCATAAAGTCACCTTTACCCATTAAATATTAAAAGCCTTAACTTGACTTTATAAAATCACTTTATAAAGTCACTAGAGAGAGACATTTGTTCAATCTCTTCTACATGATGGGCTTTGCCAATGCAAAAGTGCTTTCGAGATACAAAATATAACACTACCTCTTAGCGAGGGAGGTACTTTTGGTACCTCCACTAGAATTTTTCTCCACCTCCATCATCTCATCCACTATTGTAGTTTCTCCCTCTAAACTAGAATCCTCTGCTCCCACTACACTTGAAGCCTCTGTATCTACCTTAACTGATCTATGAAATGGATATATTCTCTTAGGATTCTCATCCCTCTCCTGCGCATCCATCCATGTCATATCATACCTGCTGAATTCTCTAAGAGTAATGGAAGAATATTGAGTCCCTAGTATCAACTCCCTCTCTCGTGCAACCTGCCCACTCTCCGACACTTACATAGACTTTGAATCCAAGAATCTAATGGATCCAACCACATGCCATCCCAACAACCTATACAACCTCTCATACTTGAGACCAAGCAATATTGTTGTGTTTGGAGTAGCTCCCTCTAGATATAGAAACACCCATCCATAGAAAAACACAACTCCAAATCCATCAATCTCCAAAGATGACACTGAGAACAAGTTTATTGTCATCTATGGAATAAAAAACACATCGACCACTTCTAGAAATCATCCTAACTCTAGATGGAATCTCACACTTCCAACTCCCTTTGCTGCAATCTTGGAGCCAACCCCACTATCCACATAGTAGTCCGAGTCTATCTCTGAAATATTAAGACATGTTGACCTCATTCTAGTCATATTCCGAGATGCACCATTGTCTACAAACCACACTTCATTGTCCTCTAACACTGGACAACCACTACCCAATGGACCAGTCATTAGAGAAAATTCCCTCTCAAATTTCTCAGTGAACTCAACAACCTCAACTGATTCTGATACCTATGGCTCCTTCTTCATCTTCTTGTTTGGACATTAACTAGCATAATGGCCAGTCTTGTAACATGCAAAACATTTCACTTTCCTAATGTCTTTCTTCTTATCTTTGCTCTTTCCCACAAGAGAAACATTCCGTTCATCTGCACCACCCTCTGCCTTCCAGATCTCTACTTCGAGATCCCTCCAAAATATCCTCCTTAGTAAGTTCATCCCATAGTCTACTCCAATCTGGGAGCTTCTCTCTCCCCACCACACACTTCATGAAAACTTCCCATTCTTTGGTGAAGCCCTTAAGGGCTATGCACACCAACTCTGAGTTTGGAATAAATTGTCCAATAGCTGCCAACTCATCCTTCACTTATGCAACTCTAGTGAGGTAGGAGGCCACACTCCCTCCAATATTGGCCATCCTAGTATTGTGGAGCTTGTCCCTGAGAGCCATTTTTCTGTTCTTGTTCTTTTCCTCATACAAATTTTTTAGTGCATCCCACGTCTCTTTGGTTGTCTATTTCTCAGCCAAATGTGGAATCATGTGGTCTCTGAATCCATCCAATATTATTCTCTGAGCCCTTGCTTCCTTCACCTCATGGACATCCAGAGCAATGGAATTTGAAGTAGGGTCTATCACTGTTGTATTCACAAATGCCCACAACTTGTTCTCCTTGAGAACACTTGCAATCCTCACCTTCCATTGTAGGTAGTTGGAGATCCCCTCCAACCTATCCTCATACTTGATACTGAAAGCCATCTTTGTCTAACTGAAAAATACCCTTCCTTCCCCTTCTTCTTCCAAGCAAAACTCTTGTAAGTCATTTTTATCTAAGTGCCAAACTATGTCGAATAAACCTCAGAGCCCAAGCTCTGATACCATGTTAAAAAATCATCCCTCAAACACTTAGTCAACAATAGATTTCAACCTCCAATAGTTATTCACCAATAAAACAATGAAACCACATGCATTTTACTGGAACTATGAGCAAAAATACAAGTGACTAAGTAATCTGGAAAATATAACAGCGGAAAAATGAACAATGGACAAACATTCAACACATTTGACACTAGGAATTTTCTGGGCAAT
>JZKD02S0323643.1:0-19470 GCA_000966675.3 Picea glauca | reverse complement strand
TACATGAGGTGTATAGTTGATGATGTTGGTACATATTGATGAGTCATAGTTGATGAGTAGTTGACACATGATTGGTACATACTTGGTACATGGTTGGATGCAATTTTTTATGGTAAAGGTTTATTACATGTTATTTGGTACAGGTTGGTGCATGGTTGATGCACTTTTTTATGGTACAGGTTGATTACAGGTTGAGGTACAGGTTGATGCATGGTTCAGATTTATTGGTACGGGTTTACAACAATATATCTCACAGTGATAGGTTGATAGTGGTTCCATTATTCTACTTCTACTTCAGGGTGGTAGTACGGGGCAAGGACAGGTGGTTGTAGCCACCTTCCGATTGTTGCCGAAGAACATAGGGGGTTGTAGCCTCCATTTGGTTGTAGCTAGAGAATTGGGGAGTTGGAGCTTCCCTCAGGTTGTAGCCTGAGAAACTAGGGGGTTGGAGCCTCCTTCCAGTTGAAGCTGGAAAACAAAGGAAGTTGGTGCTTCCAATGAATGTAATTCTTCAAGACATATAAGAAAAAACATTCCGTGGTTTTCACCCGATTTGGGTTTCCACGTAAAACACTAGTGTAATGTGTATGTGTGTGTTTTTTAATTTGTTCATTGCTTATTTACTCTACAGTTATTGGATGATAATGCTTCATTGATATAACACTTGGATTATATGGTTAAAAAGGACTAAATTGCTCTATTACTAATTCACTCCCCCTCTCACTAATCCAACAATACTAAGGTCTTGATACCTCTGGCATGAACCCTGAGACTATCTGTACTCTACAATGATTGTCTGTTCTTGCCTTGGTTAGTGTGACCATAATATAGGGCACAAGCCCTAACCTCCAACTAGAACTATAGGCTAACAATAAATATATTGTTGGGGAATCCCATAACAAGAGGTACCCATGGCATAACGGTTAAATCGTTGGAGTTTTATATGGAGGGTTGCGGGGTCAAACCGCATCGACCATGCCATATATAATATTTTGTTACAATTATATCTTATAATGTTTGTTAACACACATGCAATGTAATATTATTCATGGTGTATAGTTCAACGACCCTTGCAAACTTTGGCATAGTTCATGGTTATATTGCAATTCATATGATAAGGGTCGAGGGCTTATCCCTTAACCCTTTTTTCACCTGTTTAAACTATTACACAATTTTAAATAAATATGTTGTTGTATATGGGTAAGAACTACTTGCATGGTGTAACGGTGAGGCCATTGGTTTGTTGTGCGAGAGACTTGGGTTCGATCCTCCAAGATCCGATTTTTTTTTAATAAGCCTAATCCATAAATGGACAATGGGAGGCTGCCACATGGAAACCTCTCATTAGTCTATCTTCTCCATGTGCCAAATCACAATTAGTCCACCTGTACCATATGGTTGCCAAGTCACCTACTAGATCACATGTATGGTGTGTCACATGGAACCATAATATTGTATAGTGTGTCATGTCAGCACCATAATATCGTACGGTTGTGCGACATATCACCCTTGCAGTGGTTACACATGTCACCTTTGACCCCTTGAATTTGACTTTTGTCTGGTTTGATCTAAACTTTGACCATCCGTAACTTTTGCATACAAAATCTGTTTGAGGTGATTTTTGCTTCATTGGAAATATATTGTCAAGATATACACAATTATTCCTTTTAAATAACATTTGAGATGATAAAATTTTGATCATTTTTTACCCTTCTGGACCTCTGTGAGCATTCCAGATCCTCCTGGACCTCTGTGAGTGTTCATTGATCCTCCTGGATCAATTGATGAAAGCAACGTTCAGTTTCCTTTTCAAGGAGGAAACCTCCAAATGAGTAGAGTTTCAATTATAATATACTTCACAAGACATCTCATTACATTGCTTCTACTTCTTTATATAGTTCTATCTACCTTCTAGGAGCATTCTAGAGAAGGAATTTTATAGTAGGTGGAACCTTCTAGTAAGCATTCTTACAATTGTTGCTTTCACACTATTATGATGGGAATTATTTAATAGAGATGGTATCCATACACAACGACCTATATATCTACTTAATGAGTTTGGATATGACCCTAACATTCCCTCCCCCTTAAAAAGAAACATCATCCACAAGGTTGGAGATGATGGAATTTTGAAAGGATCTATGTTAATTTCCATGTGGCATCCTTGGATAGTGTTTCTTTCCATTGTATGGGGACCTCTTGGATAGTGCGTTGGTAGAGGCGATGCTCTCTTTTGTTCATGTTTTCATTGGTATACAACCAAATTGAACCTTATTCATTCAATTCTGGAAGGCTAGTTTGAATATGACAATTAGATCTGACCACTTTCTATAAGCAAGAGACATGAAATATTGTTTTTTTTCTCTTTTACTAGTAACTAGTGTTGGGTATATGTTATATTATTTGCATGTGTGTGTGTGGGCGCGTCACATTCGAAAAATGTGTTTGACCCCTTGGTTACGCACAACATTCGGCACCAGGCAGGAGCATGGGGCAGTGGCATGATTTTTGTTTTGGGGCGGTTCTTGCTATTTTTAGCGGTTTTCTAAATTAATCCTGGATTAAGGGATTAGGGATTTTCTATCTATGGAATACCTAAAAACATTGTATATATTGTATGGTGAATGGTGAAATTAGATATAATGAATAGAATAAAGGTTTTCCCCGATTGAGGGTTTCCGGTATAAATATATGTGTACTATGTGAACGAGCCATTGATTAAATTCTATTTTGCTTAAGAATATATATGCATTGCTTTACTTCATAGGTTTAAAACTTACATGTGGTATCATAGCTCGTTTTTGGCTTCAGAGGGACGCCTTTGTTGTTGAAGGTTTGGCTCAGTATTGATAGATCAAGTTTATCTTGGGTCTGTGATAAACCTAGGTTTAGTGGGATCTTTTGTAGTGGTTATTCGAGTGAATAAAGAGGAATGGCGAGCTCTTCTAGAATCGAGATAGAGAAGTTCAATGGTAAAGACTTTGATCTATGGAATCTCAAGATGGAGAACCTTCTTGTAGACAAAGAATAATGGATCATTGTAGATCCTAGTACACAACCTACTGGTACACAACCTACTGACACACAGATGACTGGTACACAACCTACTAGTACACAAACTAGTAGTACACCACCTACTAGCATGTCAAAGGAAGATTGGGAGAAGTTGGATAGAAGAGAAAGGAGTACTATTCGACTTTGCCTGACAGATTTAGTGTTGTTGAATGTCTTGGGAGAATCTACAACCAAGGAACTATGGAATAAGTTAGGGAATTTGTATCAATCAAAGTCCCTGGTAAACAAGTTGTTTCTTCGAAAGAAGTTGTATTATCTTAGGATGGAAGATCAAGATTCTGTGATAGAACATATAAATTCCTTTAATACTTTGGTAAGTCAACTTGTCTCTGTTAATATTACAATTGCAGAAGAAGATAAGTGTATTAATTTGTTATGTTCTTTTCTAGACTCTTGGGATAATCTGGTTGTAGCAATTGGTAGTACCACTCAATCTACATTAAAGTATGAGGATGTAGTTTCATCCTTGTTATCTAAAGAGATGAGGTGGAAAAGCATGGATAGTCATAGCACAGATGCTTTATTTGTAAGAGTTCGTACCCAAGACAAGAATCCCAGTAAGCCTTCGAGGGGGGCGGGGGATCTAAATCTACAGGTAGATCTAAGTCTCTAGGAAAATCTTTGAGGAAATGTTGGAAGTGTGGTAAAACATGCCATTATAAGAAAGATTGCAAGTCTAAGAAGGTTGAAAAACCAAAGGGATCCGATGGTACCTCTTCCATAGAGGTGAAAACCTCCACTGAAGAAGGAGGTGATGTTTACCTGGAATCTACAGGTACACATGAAGACTGTGATGTATGGTTGATTGAATCAGGTGCGTCATACCATATGACTCCTCAAAGGGAGTGGTTCTCTGAATATGAAGAATACGATGGTGGTGATGTATTCCTAGGAGATAAATCAACAACCAGAATCATGGGACATGGAAGGGTTAAGTTGTTGATAAAATATGGAAGGATTAGAACTCTCCCTGGGGTTCTGCACATTCCAAAACTAGCTAGGAGCCTAATATCTGTAAGAAAGTTGGATGATGCAGGAGTGGATACTGTATTGGGAAAGGGCACTTGCAAGATGGTACGAGGGGCAATGGTGTTGATGAGGGGAGTTTGGTGTGGAACTTTGTACAAGTTGTTGGGAAGCACTTACACTAATGGGTGTAACCGTTTTGTTGTCCCTGAGCAGAGAGATGAAGGAGAAAAGACTAATACTGTCCCTGAAAAGAAGACCATGTTGTGGCATCAAAGACTGGAGAATATTGGAGAAAAGGGCCTTCGAACACTACATGGTAAAGGCATGGTTGAAGGTATGTCTAATTTCACTCTGGATTTTGATTTCTGTGAACATTTCATAAATGGTAAACAAAATCGAGTAAGATTCCCATCTGGTGCTACAAGAGAAAATGGGATCTTAGAATTGATACACAGTGATGTGTTTGGACCTGTGCCTATTCCATCACTAGGTAAGTCTGTGTATTATGTTTCATTCATAGATGATTTCTCAAGGTACACATGGATTTATTTTCTTAGAAAGAAATCTGAGGTATTTTATAAATTAAAGAATTTAAGGCTCTGGTAGAAAATCAGACAGAGAAGAAAATAAAGGTATTGAGAACAGATAATGTTGGAGAATTCTGCAGAAATGAATTCAAAGAATTCTATAAGAAGTGTGGTATAGCAAGGCATAAGACTAGTCCATACACTCCTCAGCATAATGGAGTTGAAGAAAGGATGAACATGTCACTGATGGAAAAAGCAAGGAGCATGCTCAGTGGTGCCGAGTTAGGACAAGAATTTTGGGTAGAGGCAGTGGGTACAACATGTTACCTAGTTAATTGATCACCTTCATCAATGTTGGATGACAAAACTCCCCACGAGGTATGGACTGAAAAAAAAACCCTCTTTTCAACATATTAGAGTGTTTGATTGTGATTCTTATGTACATGTTCCAAAGGAAAATAGGAGTAAGTTGGACAAAAAAGATGAAAAGTGTATCTTTATTGGTTATAAAGATGGTGTGAAAGGTTATAAGCTTTGGAACCCAGAAACTAAGAAGACTGTTTACAGTCAGGAGGTTGCTTTTAGAGAGGTAAAAGATGTGTCCAAACAGGAATTCCTACCAAGGCAAGACAAACCTGAGAAAATAGAGCTAGAGTTGGATGATGAAAAATTTGAATCATTTGAAGAAGATGAAGCAGAAGAAGAAGAACAACCTCATACCCCAGTATTGAGGAGATCAGTGAGAGAAAGAAGGAAACCTGAAAGGTGTAGTCCACTTGATTTCCATTCCAATTTTGCTTTATCTATTACTGATGATGATCCCATAATTGTTAGGGAAGCTGTGAATTCAGAGGATAGTAAAATATGGAAGAAGGCCATGGTTGAAGAAGTGGATGCCTTGGATAAGAATGAGGCATGGGATATAGTTGAGTTGCCAGTGGGAAGAAAATTTGTTGGTAGAAAATGGTTGTTTAAGAAGAAGTTTAATGTAGAAGGGAAAATGGAGAAATACAAAGCTCGGTTAGTAGCAAAAGGTTATTCTTAGGTAGAGGGAATTAGCTTTGGTGATATTTTTTCTCCTATTTCTAAGTTAACTTCTATTAGATTTCTTTTATCTATTGCTACTACTTTTGATCTTGAAGTGGAACAGATGGATGTGAAGACAACATTCCTACATGGGGATCTGAAAGAATAAATCTACATGAAGCATCCATAAGGCTTTGTAGTGAAGGGAAAGAAAGAGCTNAGGAAATAACATGGATGTTATCAAGGAGGTGAAATCACAACTATCCTCCAAATTTGACATGAAGGATCTCGGTGCTGCTAACTTCATTCTGGGAATGGAGATTAAAAGAGATCGCACAAGCAGGAAACTTTGGTTGAATCAGAGATAATATGTTTAGATGATATTGCATAGGTTTAATATGCATGGAAGTAAACCGGTCAAGGTTCCTATTCCTATAGGTGTAAAGTTATCTACAGATCAATGTCCCAAGACAAAAGAAGAAGAAGAGGACATGTCGCATATTCTGTATGCCAGTGCAGTTGGCAGTTTGATGTATGCAATGGTCTGTACTAGAATGAACATTACACATGCAGTGGGAGTTTTGAGAAGGTATATGTCAAAACTAGAGAAGGAGCATTGGACAACAGTAAAGAGGGTCTTCATTTATCTTCATGGCACTACCAGTTATGGATTGTGCTACCAAGGAAGACCAGGATTATACAAAGTGGTGGACATACATGGTTTTTTTGATGTAGACTGGGTTGGAGATCTAGATCGTAGAATATCTACAAGTGGGTATTTGTTTAACCTATTTGGAGGAGCAATCAGTTGGATGAGCAAAAGATAGGCTCTAGTGGCACTCTCAACTACAGAAGCTGAATACATGGCAGCTACTCATGCAAGAAAGGAAGCAGTATGGTTACAGAGATTGTCTTCAGGTATTGGGTTGGTACAACAAGCAGTGATATTAGATTGTTCCAGTCAGAGTGCAATCTTCCTGGCAAAGAACCCAACTTATCATTCGAAGACAAAGCATATTGATGTTCAGTATCACTTTGTGAGAGACATGGTTGAAGAAAAGAAGGTGTTGCTGAAAAAGGTTGACACTTTGAAGAATGTTGCATATTCATTGAAAAATTATGTGAGCACATAAAAGTTCTCCTGGTGTAGAGTAACAATGGGCATTTTTTCCTTGGATGGTTGACTATATAATCTCGTGGGCCCCTAGATGCAAAGAAATCAACAAGTGGGAGAATGTTGGGTATATGTTATATTCTTTGCATGTGTCTGTGTGGGTGTGTCAGATTCGACAATTGCATCTGACCCCCCCTAGTTACGTGCAGTGCTCAGCACCAGGCGGGAGCCCGGGGCCGCGCCTCGAAATATTTTTTTTGGGGCGATTTTTACTATTTTTAGCGGATTTTGCTATTTTTAGTAGTTTTCTAAATTAATCCTGGATTAAGGGATTAGGGTTTTGGTATCTACAGAATACCTAAAAAAATTGTATATATTGTATGGTGAATGGCAGAATTTTATGTAATGAATAGAAGAAAGGTTTTCCCCAGTTGAGGGTTTCCGGTATAAATCTCTTTGTACTATGTGTATGAGCCATTGATTAAATTCTGTTTTACTTAAGAATTTATATGCATTGCTTTACTCCACAGGTTTAAAACTTACAACTAGTAGATTTTCATATTAAGTTAAAGGTTGCAAAAAATACTTGCTGTTACCCATGATTTTGGTTGTCATGATGATGTATTGATGATGGTGTACTTAGGCTCTTCATAATAACTTTCGCCTGAGAAAAGTTACTTTCATCTCTTCCCAGAAAACTCATTTTTGAAGAAGGTTCGCAGGCTGCTAGTATATTTGGGTGCGAGAATGCCTGATTCTCGCAGGCTGCCTTAAGCCAGGGAGTGAACTTCTCGCACTGTGTTGAACTGCTAGGGTGCAAACTCTTCTTAAAGCATGGAAAAAGATGAATTCTCGATGTTTCTAGAAGGGAATCTTCTAGAAGGATGGGTTGGCATTCGAATGGTTATACTAGTACTGGATTCCTTGATATTTTGGGATCATTCTTATCCAAGTAACTAATTCATTCTCTCCTATATATTGAGGGAATTCTCATGAAAAGGTTAAGAAAGATTCATTGGAGAATTGGTGAAAGAATTGTTTGAAGGACTCAACATTGAACAACTGCTTGGAGACTCTAGCAAGTCTATCAAGAGGATTCGATCTTCTTCATACAAGGTTTGAGAAAGTGTGTGTGTCAGAGCCAAGAGCCATCGAAAGGCTCAGGTTGTAATATTTACTTTCCATTAATATGATACAGTGGCATGTTCCTTTCCCATAAAGCTAATATCACTTTATTGTGTAATTCCTTGATCATACACATAGGTTAACTATTGAATATATTGTGCTATCTTCACTTTGGTTGGTTTGTGTTGTCTTGGTCTGGACTTCACGAGAGCACTGGAGCGAAGCAGGAGCAACAAAGACCCTCAGAAGCAATAATAAGGTATGTTACTTGTTTCTTCCTTCTATTTAATTCAATGGTCAAAACTTAGGGAAAGAGTCATGTCCTGTCCTGTTTTGTTCTAGATCCAGGTGGATATAGGGAGATCAGTTAGTGTCTACACCTACCGATTAGTCCGATAAAAAAATTGGCGACTCCAGTGGGGATCAACCCATTTTCTTTGTGGATTTTGGTATTTTTCTGTGGCCATTTTCTCTGGTTTTACTTTTCTCCTGTCCTATCAATCTCCGAGTCTTTAGGATATCCTGATAGACCCTCTGGGTCCAGAGGCCTTTTCAATTTTTTCTTCATTTTCCAAAATTTTGACTATGTTTAGACATTCTCGCACTGTAATTCACTACAACCTGTGAGAATAGGTAGGTTTCACATTCTACCTTCAAGGTTCAGTGCGAGGTTCTCACACCTTGTTCAAAGGTCACCTGCGAGAATGCCTAATTCTTGCACTGTGTAGTATTGCTAGCCTGCGAACTCACTTTTTCAAAAATTTGGATTTGAGTTTTGGTATCTTTAACTGCCCAGATCAGTCTATATGCCTCATAAGAGTTTCTTGGACCATTGATTGATGTCTTTCTTATCTTCGTTTGCATGCATGAATAGTCTTAGAATTTCAAGGCTCTTCTTGTCACTTTTGTCTCGACTTTCGTTTCTTGACTTTTCTTGGCAACAATACTCTCTGATTTCAGAATCTGAGTGACTTTGATTAGTTGAGGATCGATGATCGGTTGAAATTTGAGTTTCTTGGTCTTTATCATTTGCATTGTTTGAAAGATCATTTTTCTTATGCGATTAAAAAGACTATATTGGTTTGCTCTTTATTTTTGTTTTCATTGAAAGAGTGGATTGGGTTTTTATCATTTCTTGTTCATTTGGTTTTTTGATTTTCTGTACTCTTGCTATCATAGTGTGTGTCCTTTTTGGAAAGTGAACAAATGTTTTTCTTTCAAAAGATCATTTTCATTTTCGAAAACATTGAAAATCAATTGTTGAAATTGTTGAAATTGTTGAAAAAGACACAATAGAGAATTGTCATTTGATGTGTGATTTGTTGCATTTACATTTTAAAGGAAATTTTGCATTGTAGTTCAAGGTTGATATGGAAAACTTTCTCTCTCCCATACATAGGATTCATTGAACAAAAAGTGATACATTTCATTCTCATTCTTGCATTGTTGGGTCAGAGTCATACAACATAAGTTTCACTTCCGTTTCCTTTGAGTAAACAACAACGCTTAATAACACTGCGTAATCATAAAATTTATCTAGTAACTCTTTTCTAGGGCTCTCTTACACCAACATTTAGCTAGGCTAGCGCTTTGGAGTAGGACGAGAGATACACTCTCCAAAAGCACAAAACACACAATAGCATCTTGTGTTAGGGAGTGTCAAATTCCATTTGCAACATCTTGTCCTAGGAATCCCTTCTCACACAAGGGTCAAGCATGAGGTCGCATTGGTATTGGCAAAGTTACTCACCCTACTTTGTTGATATCAGTGTAGAGATTGCATGTATTATGGGGATCACTCAGAGGTATACCCACAATGTTGAGTGGAATCCTTTTGAGTTGATTTTGGGCTCGATACCCTGCCCTTGCGTGTGGATCGGACTGTCGACTGTCCCCCCAGGATTTATTGTTGTTGGTGGTGACCTTAGTGGCCTATATTTCTAGGTTCTTACCCAAGGTGACTGTGAAGGGGAAAGTCTTCATGGTACCTGTAATTGACGTTGATCAAACTCACTCGGGATCCTTGGAGGGTATACCCACGATTATGTGTGGGATCTTGCACCAGGGTGTAAGTCCGTTAAGTAGGTCGTCAGCGTAACTTTTCCACCCTAGCCCCACCCCTTCTCATCTCGTTGTTGCGACGTTGGATTTCATCACCAACTAGTGGCTTCGAAATTAGAAGGTGTTGTTTGCTTGGTGTTTCTTCCTAGATTTTGTTTACTAGCGCGTGTTGTTTGTTTCTCGAAGTTGACCATAGGATTTTCTTTGCGAATTTTTTCACTCATTTACAATAGCTCCCCCACATCGTTCACGTAGAATGTAGGGTTTATCTCCAGAGCATCTGGAAGGTTCTCAACCCTTGCCTACAAGTACACCTGAGGGCTCTCCTCGGCAAAGTGAAGTCATAGTCATGACCACACCACAAGTGGAACAAACTGACTATCTAGAATGTTTTAGAATTTCAAATACTCGAGAGGACTTTCGACTTCACCCCGATTCTAAGAGACGTTTTATGCGAGCAGACTCTTCCAGAGAATTAATTGTTGTGTATTCCGGATCTCTGACTGGACCCTTTCCCGGTATAGAAGGCCAAGATCCTTTTTGGTCTACAGGTGTTTTTCGATGAGACCTTTTTGGTCCAGGTTCACCTATGATTTTTGAAATTAATCCCCCTGTGATTTCTGAAATCTCTAGTCTAGAGACAGTACCGTTGACTACCACTTATCACTTTACCGTCCCTACCGAAATTGCCCATCTTGCAGCTACTACGAGTGTTCCAACCAGGTTTACTGCGGTTATTCTTGCTCCCATCAACACACCATGAACTCCCAACGTTATTCCGACACTACCACCTAGATACCATGCATTGAATACTTCTTTTCCTACTCCTGCACAAACTCCATTCGACTCTCCTAGTGGTCCTTCTTCTTCTAGGCACTTTATTCTCAGTTTTGTTCCAACACTCCCTCAATTTCCTTTTGGAGGACCTTCTTTGTATTCTACTGGAAATCCTAATCCTAGTGGCACTATTCCATCATTCACTCCAACTTATTAGTTTCCGCTTGGTGGCCAATCTCATCAAGGTAGTATAACTCAACCCCCTCTCAGTTGGCAAATTCCTATTGGAACATTGCCCACAATCGGCACACCACTTTCGATGGGAGGGGAAACCCCACCTTATGGGAAAAAAACACCTCCTTCCTTGGCCCAGTATTGGAATCAGTTGATCCAAAATCCTCCTCAATCGACTGGGGGGTAGCAGTTTCCAACTGCGTCTGTAACACCCCCTAGCATGGGCCAACCATATCCAGGTTTGTTCAATCCCATTTGGGGGGCGAATGCTCAAACACAAGCCCCTGTTCTAGGGTATAATCTGATGAGTTACTATCCTATCCAACCACCACCGAATATGCCTGGATCTTCACATTATATGTAGACTGCTTATGGTCCTACTGGTTTGCTGATGGGGCTTCCTCCCCAAAGCCATCAGTACTCGCAGGTGAATCGACAGTTACCTTTTCTCGCCACTTTGGATCTTCTGGATTTGTCAAGGATTTTAAATGATCCTATTCGTCACTCTCCCCAATGGCCTATTATCCCAGCCAAGCTTCCATCGGACATTCCTAAATTCGACGACAAAGTGGGAGAGGACCCAAACAATCACGTTATGACTTTTCACCTATGGTGTTCATCCAACTCATTGATGGATGACTCTATTCGTTTACGTCTTTTTCAACGAAACCTTACCGGTTCTGCCATGAAGTGGTATATTGAATTTCCATGAGGTTTCTTCTTTGATTTTAACACCCTAGCCATGGCTTTCCTTATGCATTACCAGTTACCAATCTGTTATGACACAGGAACTGAGATTTTGACTTCCTTCAAACAGACTAAAGGCACTCATATATCTGATCACATCCATGAGTGGCGAAGGAGATGACGTCTCATCAAACTTGAGCTCCCCGATCAGTTACTGGCAGAATGGTTTACAAAATCCTTTGTGAACGAAATCGGTAAGGACATTTCCATGGGTGGCATTTTCACGGAAGAGTAGGCTATAAGTCGTGCTCAGTATCTTGACCTCGTTTATTCACAAATGGGAACCCTTTATGACTTGTTACCTGAATTACCTCGTCCTAATTCTTCTATAACTTCAACTACTCCAACTGCCTCGCATGCAACTAATGGTGTGATTGGTACTGCTCAAGGCCAATCACATTCTGCTTCAAGCACAAACCCTAAATCTACTTCTTCTAATGTTCAAAATGCTCCGTCTCCTGCCACTCCCACCAGCAATACTTCTGAGGTAAATGCTATCCAATCTACCCTAGCTGGTAAAAACAAATCTAAAAAGGGGAGAGGTAAGAATAAGGAGAGAAAAAATAATTCTCAAGCAGAACAAACTAAAACTACCCCTGTTGATGACTGGGATAAGAGCAAACCACGATACCCTTGCCTTATCTGTGGTGATGATCACTACACAAAGGATTGTCCATGATGTGCTGAGGTCACTAAGTTCCTTCAGGGAGCTCTGAAACCCCCTACACTGGCTATCTTGTCCCAACCCTTCCCATCTCAACAACAGGCTCAGTTGGTCATTCACGATCAACCATCCTCTTCTACTACATCATATGTTTTGATGTGTACTGGTGATTCTAAATAGAATAACGTTGCACTCCCGACTCGAGCCAAAGATTATTCTCCATCTAAGGAGAAGGTTGACGATTTACCCCCTTCTTTGGTATAACCCTCTCCAGTGACTCCACCAACTAACGGTCCTCTTCATCTCGAACGACCGAGCCTCGACATAGTTCTACGACCCCCCCAAAGGGTGTCGTTCAGAAATCAGCTTTCAATCCTCATGCTCATGCAGCCCAGAACTACAATATTATTGAAGATATGGCCCAATCACCTTCTACGATGTTAGCCCTTGAAGTCCTTCAAACTTGTCCTGCACAACGGAAGGCACTGTTGAAATCTATCTGTGGAATTGACCCAACGAACAAGAATTTAATAATATTTGACTTGGAAGATCACATTCCAAGTTTACCCTCTCAACTTGCATTCCAAATCCAAGTTGTTGTTTCTGACAAGAACATTTGCTGAACTGTTATCAACGAGGGTGCCTCGACATGTGTCATGTCTTTTGCTTGCTAGAAAGCCATTGGCTCTCCTTCTTTGAATGAATCACAAAACACTCTTAAAGCCTTCCATGGCTCTGTTTTTAAGACCTACAGTGTTCTTCCTTCGTTGCCCATCACATTAGAAGGTAAGACTATCCAAGTTGAAGTGGAAGTCTTTGACGCTCCCCTTGATTATAATCTTCTGCTTGGCTGCAGCTAGATCGATTCCATGCATGCAGTCGTGTCGACACTTTTTCGTGTAGTACGTTTCCCTCATCAAGGAAAGGTTGTTACCGTCGACCAACTTGCCTTCTTCAATTCTGATACTTGTACTGGCAATGTACCATTTATTTCTAAAACCCCACCGAGTTATGAGAACGTCGGTGTAGGCCTTCTAAAGGACTCCTCGTTAATGGGTACTTTCCCCATTCCACCACCCAATGTTCCACGCTCGTCTGTTGCTTCTATCAACATGATATCCACTTTGCCTCACGAACTTCCTGCGTCTTCTGACCCCTGGATAGTCCTTGACCTTGGAGATCATCTTCGTTTCGACGATGAAATTTTGTTAAGTCTGGTTGAGTCTGCCTATCAGGCCATTCAATCAGCAACACCTTCTACCTCTTGTCTTGATGAGTTGTCTCCCGATCCTTTTCGTGTTATTTTTCCCACTGATGAGATGATCATGTCTATCATGGAAGACACCCCTTGGGACGATGGGCATCATCGTTCTATTCTTTTTCTGGAGCAACATACTCTTGAGAACTACCAACGTATTTCGACCCTGTCGACCGTTGTCGTCATCTCGACCGTTCCCGAATCTACACACGATGTGTTTGCTGAAGGGAACTTAAGTAATATCTTGCCCATAATTCCCATTGACATATCCATCAAACCTGGAATCGTCGAAAATGTCCATATTGGAGCTTCGTGTTCCCCTGACGAAATAGTCACCTATATGTCCCTATTCAAAGAGTTTCGTGACATATTCACCTGGAGCTACGAAGAAATGCCGGGTATCGACCCCGAGATTGTGATTCATGAAATAAAGACATATCCTGATGCTAAACTCGTCCGACAATGCCTTCATCTAGTTCACCCACGTAAAGCGGCTGCTATCAAGATTGAAGTTGAGAAACTTCTGAAAGCTGGCTTTATTTATCCGGTGGCTCTCATAGACTGGGTTTCCAATCTTGTCCCGATTGAAAAGAAACAAGGTACGATTTGTGTTTGTGTTGATTATAGGGATATCAATAAAGCTTGTCCAAAAGACAACTTTCCTACCCCTTTTGTCGATCAGATTGTCGATGACTGCGCCGGAAGTGAAATCTTCTCTCTCATGGATGGTTTCTCCAGCTATAATCAAATTAACATCGTTCCTGAGGATCAACATAAGATTGCTTTTATTTGTCCTTGGGGTACTTTTGCCTATCGGAAACTTCCTTTCGGTCTCAAGAACGCTGGCGCCACTTTTCAACGTGCTATGTCTTACGCTTTCCATGATATCAAGCATATCATTCAACCCTATTTGGATGATTTACCCGCTCATTCTATGCATCGAGTCGATCACCCAACCCACCTTCGGGCCATTTTCGTTCATTGTCGGTTCTACCGGATCTGTTTAAATCCTCATAACTGCATTTTCTGTGTGGAATCTGACCATCTTCTAGGTTTTATCGTTTCGCGTCATGGTATTTGGGTGGATCCTTTGAAGGTTGAGGCGATCTTTAATCTCCCTCCTCCTTCTACACTTCGCCAGTTGCAAAGTTTGCAGGGGAAAGCAAACTTTCTTCGTCGTTTTATCCCAAATTATGCCGAGATCACTCGTGGATTTACGCGGCTATTAAAGAAGGATTCAGAGTTCATCTGGGATACCATTTCCAACAATGCTTTTGAATCTTTGAAGTTGTCCCTAACACGATCTCCGCTTCTCTTCCCCCCCGATTACAGTCGTGATTATTTCCTTTATCTTGTTGCCTCGGAGTTTACCATTGGCATGGTTCTCGTCCAAGAGGATGATGCTCACAACGAACATGTTATTTACTACTTGAGTCGAAGTCTCACGCCAACTGAAATCAAGTATCAACATGTCGAAAAACTGGCCTTGGCTGCCGTCCAAGCCGTCCAACGCTTCCGGCACTATATCCTCTCACACAGGACTACGATGATTTCTCATTGCAACCCTATGCAACACATTTTGACACATCAATTTCTAGGGGGAAAATACTCCAAATGGATTGTCATACTCCAGGAGTTTGACTTGGAATTCGATCACGCCAATTCCAAGAAGTCCTTAGTTTTTGCTGAGTTGATATGCGATTTTCCCCATTCTGCAATAGAAAATGTAGCAGTTGATTCATTACCCGATGAATCTCTTTTCCTTATTAGCACTGATGATCTTTGGTATGGGGATATCATTATCTATCTCCAAACCCAGACTTTCCGGCCTACCTTGTCTAGTACTGAATGATGTCGCATACGATATCAGGCTCGCCAATACATTATCCTCGGGGATACTCTTTATCATTGGGTGATTGACTCTGTTTTTTGACATTGTCTAATGTTTGACGAAGCCGAGAAATCTCTGAATGATTTCCATTTCGGAGCATGTGGTGGTCATATGTCTGGGCATGCTACTGCCCAGAAGATCTTATGCGCAGGGTATTTTTGGCCTTCTTTGTTTAACGACTGCATTATTTCCATTCATAAATGCCATGCCTGCCAGACCTACAATCAGAAAATTCGGTCACATCCTGCTCCTCTTCACCCTGTGGTCTCAGTTGGTCCCTTTGAAAAATGGGGCATTGATTTCATGACATGTCATCCTCACTCGGCCGGGGGGCATGGTTACATTATTGTAACCATTGATTACTTTACGAAATGGGCCGAGGTGATGCCGACATTCGACAATACTGGAAAGACTGAAACATTGTTTCTTTTTAATCATGTAACAACTCATTTTGGTGTTCCCCAAGCTATCATCACTGATCATGGTAGCCACTTTAGAAATTTTATGATGTCTGAACTTACTGAAAAGTTGGGTCTTTACCATGATAACTCAACACCCTATTATCCACAAGCCAACGACCAAGTTGAAGTAATTAACAAATTTCTCATAACTATGCTTCGACGAATGATAGGGATTCATAAAACAAGTTGGCACATAATGTTGTTTTTGGCATTGTGGGCGTATCGGACATCCGTCAAGTCTGCTACTGGGTTTACACCTTTTCGGTTAGTCTATGGTGTGGAAGCCATTCTCTCTATTGAATACGCGATACCACCTTTAAAAATAGCTGTTGAACTCCTACCCAACACCTCTGCTGAGGAAGAACATCTATTGTATTTGATGCAATTGGACAAAACTCGATGTGATGCCACTCTAGTTATCGAAGCTCAGAAAAAGCATGTCAAGGCCCAATATGACAAGCATGTCAAGCCTCACGTTTTTTCCGAAGGTGATCTTGTTCTTCTCTATGAACAAGATCGAGATATGTTAGAAGCTAGGAAATTCAAACCCATGTGGCGAGGTCCTTATATCGTTTGATGAGTTTTGGAAAAAGGAGCTTATGAGTTGGTAGATTACGATGGTATCCCTTTGAGTGAGCCCGAGAATGGGTTGTACTTGAAGAAGTACTATGCATAAAATCATTTGTGCACAAGTACTTGTATTTTTATTGTATCATACTTCTTGTGTGTTACTATAGCTTGATTTTGTCATTATCTGGTCTCTGCCCTTATGTGACGTTGTGTTTGATTTCCAGATGTCGAAGTCTTCTCTACCCTATATTGGCTTTGCTGATGGTGCTAGCCGTAGTACTCAAAACCTTGCTTCTGCTACATGGGCAATTTACGCCCCTACAAACGAACTTGTCTCCTTACGAGGTGCATGCCTCAGCCGTGCGACCAACAACATTGCAGAGTATAGTGCCGCTATTGAATTATTGGTTGATGCTATCTCGCTCAGAATTTGTCATTTGGTTGTGCGACTTGATTCGCAGCTTGTGGTACTATAGATAAGTAATGTCTACTCTATTCAAAGTCCTACTTTGTTACGAGTGTATTTGCAAATTTGCCTCTTGGAACGTTATTTTGATTACATTGAATATCAACATGTTCCTATATGTCTAAATACATTAACAAATGCATTGGCTAATTATGTATTGGACATACATTTGAATCATTTATAAATCAATCACATCAATATTCACACAATATAAGGTAAACCGGTAGAAGCTGTCTGTATATATAATGATCAAAAGAGTTTTTTACAAAAAGTTTGTCCGAAGAACAAAATGTCAAAATTTGAAGCTCATAGCTTCTACAAAGTGACGTCATGGATGACGTTCACGGTAAAAAATGACTGCCCGAGCAACCCTACGGAGCAGTCGACTCATGGATGCTGATACTCCTACAGTATGACGTTGATCGCGTTGTGGAACCTCTTCCAGAGTCATGTTTGGAATGTCTGCAGTCAGGCCCTCTAGATTCTGTTCCACCACTTGATAATCCTCAGCATATTGTGGCGCTACCGCTACCTCTCCTTGCCACTAGATGGGAGAAATGCCAGGAGGTCTGTAAGGTCCAACATCTGTGTTATCAACAAACGATTTTGTATTAGTCTTTGGACAAGCATATAAAACAAAAACATTTGAATATGATAAAAATTCACAAATCATTTAAAAAGAAAAATGTGTGTACTTCTTACCAAGGTCCCCCCACTGAGCATCCTCTGGCAGTATCAAGTCCGGATCTCCTTGGAAATCCAACCCGGCATAAGCATAGTCGTCAACCATCAACAACTGTGGTTGAAGCCAGTCAAAGAAAGTATCATCATACTTGATGATTGGTCCTGCTACGTGCCGGGCCATGAGATGACACCATCTCAGCATCCTTGGATCCATGGGAGCCGATATATTCCACTCAACCTGCAACCTCAGTAATGGGACCCTCTCTAGGAAGAAAGACACCAACAAATATCCGTACCCGAATTGCTTCAGGTCACCGCGTCTGCATTTGGTCAACTTCTTTTTTATACTGCAAAGCACAACATCTGCCCAGTTGAACACTCGAGGCTAAGTACACTCAATAGAATACTGGAAGTAACTCTGTAATTCCATGTGAGGAGAAGAAATCCAAGACATCTGAGCTATGGTAAATAGGATAGTATAGAGGGTCAAATCTCGTACCCCCCAAATTGCTACTTTTCCTTTCTTTCTCTCAGCCTTGGGAACATAGTGTAAACGACAGTACTCACTCATCTGTAGTCCACCACCTCTACTACCAGTTACGCTCACATAGTACCCCAGCCATGACAATCCAGTCAAAAAGTAAATTTCCTCAATGTATAAGGACAGTGTGTGGACCCCCACATGAAATACCTGCTGATCAGGGTCCCACATACACACCAGGTACTCTAATAGTCTGACTTGGGCCCTCATGCCCGGGATGCGAAAGTACTTTAGGAGTCCACAATCTCTCAAAGTAGAAATAGTAGGTGGATTATTTTCGTCCATTGCATTGTCTTCTTCGTGCTCCCTTTCGCGCCATTCAAGCACCATTTTGATGGCCAATTACATGCATAAGGAACACAAGAAGAAGATTAGCAACTTTTTTCATGATTTGGTTCTTGTTCATTGGCTAAATTTTTTAAATTTTTTTGAGCTTTGCAGTTCTCGCAGGTGCCCTGTGTGCATAGTGAGAGAACCTTGCATGTGGCCTTAGGCTCACATGTGAGAATGCTTCATTCTCGCAGGTCCCGTGTAGCCTGCCTGCGAGAATGGCAGCGTGCAAATAGGGCTTCAAAAATCAATTTAAAAATGAAAATTTAACCAATGAAATTGCAAAATTAAACCATGAAAGTGTTAAGGACTAAGAGCCTACCTTTCTGTCACTGACGGCTCGCTGAATGGATGATCGTAGCTCCCGCAATCTGACGCCGAACTCTGAGGGTAAAAGAGGGGTTTTTTGGAGCTCAAATAGTGGAAAGGTAAAAATGATGTGGTAAAAAGAGTATTTACTCCTTTTTATTTACTTTTACTATGTCATTTGGTTTTTTATGATTATTTATCTATTAAAACCTAATCCCTAATGTCATTTTGAGTGTAACTTTTGCAGGCGTGATGATTTTGACGGTCAAAAACAGGGATACAGACATGTTTTTCTTTGTCATAGCATGTTTTGATTGTTTTTTATGGTTTTTATATAAAAACCTCGAGCATGGTCCTTGTCTGTTCTTGTGCTTGAAAATATATGAGAATGCGATCGATCATACTTTTATCACTTTTTCGGGATCAACAAGGTTATATGAAAAAGGAACCCCCCTGGAGTCCTCTTTAAGCTCTTTTCAGACTCTCTAAACATGAAAAGATCGCTGAGCGACCTTGCTATTTTCATGCTCGATAAAGTATTTGAAGTACGCGTCTGGTGAGCGATAATTTATCTCTTTTTTGGTCTCATCCAGACTATTTTACGAAAAAGGAACTGAGAGAGTTCTCTTTTAAGTGTTTTT